>PVKA01011242.1:0-15915 GCA_004027165.1 Ctenomys sociabilis
CCTCCATGTACTTCTCCCTGGGGAAAGGTGTGTCTACTGTGGGCTGAACTGCGAGTCAAAGTAAACCTCTCCTCCTTTAAGCTGCAAGTGGCAGGAATTATGCCCGGCAACAAGAAAACTAGCACCATCTGCCTTAAGGGACACCGCCTCGGCAGCGTGAAATCAGCCCCCATTTGAGCATTTATACCGCAGACATGGGCAAGGACCGCCGACCAGGGCCCCGTTCTCCAGGACAACTTATTACGCATTTGCCAGCACCTCTCAGCCCCCCCACCCAAAGAGTCCCCGTGGCTGTAGTTTCAGCTCTGGCCGTGTGCCTGTGTCACTTGGACAAGTCCCTGGCTCCCCCCACCCCCACCCCCGGACTTACTTTTTCTGCAGCTGCAAGCTGGGAAAGCTCAGCTCACTTCTTTTGAAGTTCTATTGCATTTCTATTGGTTTTGAGGCCCTGGAAAGAATGGGTGTGTGCGAACACACACATGTGTGTGTACCCCACGTGCATGCACAAGTTTAAATTTGCTTTCCCTGCATCAGAGACCATAAATGCAGGCACTGGCTATAAACTCCAGTACAATTTGGTGAGTCGTACCTCTTCACACGGGCTATTAAATCATTTTTTCCTCCGAAGGTACACATGCTGTGGCATAAGGGGCAAACTGTTGACAGATGGCGGAGAGACTTCACGGGCCCCTAATTGAGACTTATTTTCATACATTCGTGCCAGTTTGAAATCTAATTGCCAATAAAACAATACTGTGATACTGCCACATCTAATGCCTCCGCCACTCTCCAAAGTTACACTTGAATCCACTAGTAAATTCTCATCTCCCAGAGAAAAATATTTCCCCCTCTCTGCCGGAAAAGCAGTGCTATAAATCCATGTACAGCGGTTCATTTTCAAATGCGAACCTCCTTCCTCTGGTCCCCAAAGAGCCCTTACTCGGCTAATGTTAGTGCCTGCCTGAGAGCAGTAGAAACTCTGTTTACTTGACAGAAGCACAGATGTGGCTTGGTGAGCCAGTGACGTAGTCTTCTGCAAGGAAATGCAAAAGGTTTCTCTGGACCAGGTTCCCCACGGCCCTCCTCCAGCGCCCCAGGACTCTGCTTTGGTGATGTTTGGTTTCCATAGCAGGAAGGAGACCAGAGCCCCGGCGCCCACCGCCGATGGAGGGCGCGTGCGGGAGCTCCAGCCTCCCCCTCCCTTTCTCAGTTTCCACTCTCCTGATGAAAAGGTCTGAGGATAGATCGATCCAGATCAATTTGAAGCTGTAAATAAAAAATGAGTTTTCAGTGGGATGCCGGCGCACAGGGGCTGGGTTCATTTGTGTGGACTGAAAAATGTACCTTGTCACCTCAAACCACAAGCCTGCTAAAAGCAGTAATAACCGTCCTTCCCCAGGCAGAGTCTTGTCGGGTCCATGAAATGTAGTTATAGAGGCCGCAATGTGCGCCCAGCTCAAAGATAACTCGGCAGCAACTGCGGCAAATACGCTCCTCGCTACGCTCTGCGCATGTGCAAATCTGCAAAAAAAAAAAAACGAAACGTATTCATCGCATGACCAATGAAGAAAGGGGGAAATGGTCCTTAACTATATTGTTTTTACATAAGCCCTGGGCAGGGAATTATTACTTTTCCATTTTACAGATAATAAACTGAAGTTCAGAGATACATGAGGATTAGCAGAACTTGGCTTTATTTTTCATAATTTTTTTTTTTTTTTTTTCAGTACCAGGGATCAAACTCGCCAGGCAGTTGTTCTGTCAAGCTATATCCCCAGCCCAAATTCTTTTTTTTTTTAACGTATTTATTTTATTTATTGATACAGTCTTGCTACACAACTCAAACTCATGAGGATCCTCCTGCTTCGGCCTCCCTAGTGCTGGGATTACAGGCATCCACCGCCACACCTGGTTTCAGTGGTCTTCACAGAATGGGGGCCCCCCTGGCGTACAGTATTGGGGATCAAACCCAAGTCCTTGCACTTGCCTGGCAGGCACTTAGACTGCCAAGCTACCTCCCCAGCCTAGAACCAGGCTTTAAAATCAGATTCCTTGATTTCCTTCCAAGTCTAAGTCATTCACAGCAGGTTGATGCGAGGCCTTAACTCTGGGAGCTTCACAGGGTTCAGCCCCTCCTTCCCACCCCAGACCCTTCCTCTGTGACCTCCGCCCTCCCACTCCAGACTCCACACATCAAGCCTTGAACGATGGGAAGGAAGCTACTGGCTTTCCTGAAGGCTTGCTTTTTATGCAGAATATACTTGATCTCTCCAGACAGCCCCAACCATGACCACCACCACCACAGCCACCGCTACACTGCGGCCTGAAATGTAGACCAAGCCTTCTCAAACGGAAGCCAGCACAGGGAAGCTGTGGGGAATCTGCTGAAAGATGAATTTTGACTCAAGAGATTCCGTAAGGCTGGCCTGAGATTCTGCAGCCCTGCTCAGCTCCCACGGGAAGCTGGTACCACTCGCCTAACAGCTGTACTGTGCGTGGCAAAGACGCAGCCCTGCACCATGCAATATGATAGCCATTTGCTGCAAGGGGAGGGAAGCTGGCCTGGGGATTCACACATCAGGAAAGCACGACCCAGCCCTTTTTTTAAAGAGAGAATCGCACTACCTTGGCAAGCGCAAGGGTGTGTGTTCAAACCCCAGTTCCGCCGGAAAAGAGTCACACTAAATTGAGGCCCAGCCTGGCCTCAAGTTTACAATCCTCCTGGCTCAGCCTTCAAATAGATTGCATTACAGATGTGTGCTGCCAAACGTGGCTGAATGGCTGAAACACAATGCTATTATATTGAATTTTAATTGTTTCACTATGAAGGGCCGGCCAAAGAGCTCAGCGGATTAAAGCACCTGCTTAGGCAGACTCAGCGGCCTGCCGAGTTCTATGCCTGCTGTGCTACGCTGGCCCTGCCCCCAAGGCGCACTGAGATGGCTGAGGCTGGGTGCACTGGCGGCTGCCTGCAATCCCAGCTCTTTGGGAGGCTGAGCACAGGTGGGCCACAAAAAACGTGAGACCCTATAGACTCTTACTAAAAAATGCAAAAAAAAAAATTATTTCAGTATGTAAGAACCTAAAGCAGTATGAAATATTTTACCCACAAAATGCAAATTATTGTTTTGGTAGGATTATGTTTCTTTTTTTTTGTTGTTGTTGTTGTTGTTGTCTTTTTGAGACAGGGTCTCACTATGCACTTCAGGCTGGCCTTAAGCTCACTTTGTAGCTCAGGCTGGTCTCAAACTCACAACAATCCTCCTGCCTCAGCCTCCCGAGTGCTGGGATTACAGGCATGCGCCACCATGCCCGGCTGGATTATGTTTCATTTTAATCATGGAAAATTTACTATCTAGCCAGAAGCGGTGGCACACACCTATAATCCCAGCACTTGGGAGGCTGAGGCACTTGGACACTACAAGTTCAAGGCCAGCCTGGGCTACAACGTGAATTCAAGTCAGACTGAACTATGTAATGAGACCCTGTCTAAAAAAAAAAGAAAGAAAAAAATTAGCATCCGTGTCAGAATATGCCAGAAGAATATACACCAGATCGCAGAGATATAAAACAGAAGTCTTCTGTGTTGATTGTCAAGGGCAGCACAGGAGGACCGGAGATTGTTTCTCCCTCTACCCTCCCATGCATGCATGAATATGTCTCACACTTGATGTTCTTGAGCAGCTGAGACCTGCCTACATCCTGTGCTGTCCTCCACACTGGGAGGTGACAGCGGAGAGGGCCAGGCCCCTCCTTACCTGCCTCTCCATGACATTTGACATTCGACACTCACTCTTTCTGAGCCAGATGCGCCTGGATACAGCCTGCAGCTGTTGGGGGTGGCTTGCCTGAGTTCTGAAGTCAACAACATCACACCCGCCCTGTGTCATATTGGGTACCATTGTTCTGCACTGCCCCAACCTCGACTCCTGACTCCTGACTCCTCACCTGCCTCTTCCTGGACGTGGGTAAAAGACATCATTCAGAGCTCAGATGCAACTGCATTCATAGAAAGAATTTTTCAAAGGAAATAATGGCTGGGTGTAAAAATAGTGCCACAAGAAACTTCAAAACAGTGCTGTTTATAATAAAATAGCAAGCAACAGCTTATATGATGTCTGCAATAAGATTAGCTAAAACAAACTATTATCCCACCTACTAGAATGAACTGCATATGCTTTTAAATTATGTCACAGAACATTGTATGACATGGGAAATTGCCCTTAATATCTATGTAAGTGCTAAAAGTATGTTACGAAACCATATGTGAAGCATGATACTTTTAATATACACATATTAAAAGAATTTTTAATTCCTTTTTTATTTGGTGAAAGCCTGGCACAACACGCACTGAGATGGAAATAGTTCCTGTGCAGAGATGAGACCACCCAGCCCCCATGCTGGGGGCTCCGCTGGCATCCTCTCGCCTACGACCTGCGATGGCTCTAAAGAGGAAGCAGAGGCATCCAGAGTCCACCAGAGGCTGAAACTGAGGCTCCAAGAAGGAGCTCCAGGCTGCCTTTGGGCAAAGCCTCAGGGCTCTCGTTCCAGACTCACTAGCAAGTGCAGGCAGTCTGGGGTCGCCAGAGGCCCACGGGATGTCTCCTTACAGCCCCCCCACCCCACTCCGGTACCTGAGCTCCCTCCCTTGCCCACTCCAAGCCATGGCTTTGCTACTTCTCCTGTCTTCCCCCATTACATCCTGTGCCTGCACTTTAACGCTTGTTCCTTCCCGCTTACCATAACCTCTTACATTTGCATGAATGAAACACTACCTCTCCAAGTTCCACCTTCCCCTCCAGTAGCTGCTCCGTTTCCCTCCAGCGAAAGTGCCCAAAATGGGACCACACAGGTGTCTTAACAGCAATGCCAATTGCTAGGACCTCATCAGACGAGTAAATGAGATGACAGGGCAACCAGCTTTGCAAGATGCTTCACGACAATCGGCTTTGTCTGGGCTCAGGGCCAGTGTGGCAAGGCACAACTTTCCAAAGTTAAGAACCTGGCCCCCAAGTTCCCTGGGGAGCTGTGGGGAGCAGCCTCTGAGCCCTATCTCCCCCCAGAGCAAATGCCTAGGAGGAAGGACAGAGGCCCAGGAGCCACCCCAAGAATGAACACAGAACTACTTGGCCTCCTAGAAACCTCAGAGGATCTTCAGTTCCGTGTTCTAC
Organism: Ctenomys sociabilis; assembly: GCA_004027165.1. NCBI lineage: Eukaryota > Metazoa > Chordata > Mammalia > Rodentia > Ctenomyidae > Ctenomys > Ctenomys sociabilis. The sequence goes on from PVKA01011242.1 coordinate 5,172, forward strand.
TTTCCAGGCACTTGTCTCACAGCCTAATGAAAGATCCTGGGCTCTGGGGTCAGACACATTGGTGTTTGAACCCTGGCTCTGCTATTTCCTAGCTGTGTGACCTTGAGAGAGATAGCACATGTCCCTGAACCTGTGTCCTCCATGACAAGTAAACAGCCATGAAGACCAGCAGACAACAAATGGGCAAGTTTTCCCTAGGAAAGTTGCCTGGCACATAGATCCCACACTAGGTGTCAGTGAGTAGCTACTGACCTTCACAAGAGCAGTGGAAGGTACTGTAATGCCTGCGTCCTTTGTAGGAAGACTGGTCCTCAAACAAATGCCACCTCGTGAGGTTTCCTCTGGGTCATCACCCATCCCCTGTGTAGGTTAAAGCCTCTTGTCTCTGGTCATAGCTAAGACATAATTCAATAGAAGTGGGCTTAACCCATGCAGAAGCTGCTGGGACTGCGGTGACATCATGAAGGCCTGTAGGGCTTGGGCTTCTGGGTGCTCTAGCTTGTGAGACATAGCTTTTTCCACAAAGTATAGCTCTTCCCAGGCAGCCCCACAAAAAACAACATCCCCCTCCCAAAGGCCCCTCTTCGGGGTTGCCTGATTTGGCAAGAGATGGTCCAGCCTGGGCTGCCACTGTGTCAACGTTGATGGAATTTCCTGTCTTCTCCTGGCACACAGCAAAGACAGCGCCTCCTCTGGCTTCCCAGATGACAGGCCCAGTGGTGCACCACCAGTGTCACCCCACCAGGAGTGTGTGTCATGCCTTGTCTGGACAGGTGGACATTATAATCTAAAGACATGGCTCCTCCTCTCACCCCAGTTGTACCTACAAGGGCAGGAGACAGAATTATTCCCCACATTGGCCGCCCTACCCATGGAGAGTGCGTGTTCTCAGTGCAAGTGTCAAGTTGGTGATGGGAAAGGGGTCTGGGAGGTCTGGAAAGCCCTTGGTTTCTTGGACATAAGGGAGAATTCTCTCATTCAACTATGATAGTGTCATGGTTTGTGGGATTTTCAAGGTCAACAATACTGTACAGGACACACATTTTATAAGATTATTTATAATGAATCACCCAAAGAACTATATCCAAAGAGTGCAGGAAAGCTGCACACATGCTAAAGACCAAAGAACCCAGCAGAGGGCCTGGATCCTAATATCCTCCTTGAGTCCAGCTAAAAATCTAGAACTCATAATAACGCCTCCACTGGACATGTGGAGCCCGCAACAATGTCTCATACAGGCCCACTTCACGGCTATGCGCTGGAAAGGCCCAAAGGTTAGTGATGGGAGCCAGAAAGGCTATGCCAGTGGGATGAAGGATCTGTGCCAGCAGGCTGAGGGAGCTGTGCCGGAGCCAGGAGGCAACACTCAAGATAATAACCAGAGCTTCCCCAAAAAATACCACAGCCATCCTCAGCAACAGTGCAGCCCTGAGCTCCTACAGGAGAGCCAAGATCCCATCGCCACAAGCTTCTCCAGGAGCCTGAGCTATGTACCATGTTCCCCTCTGGAGCCAGGAAATGATGCTCAACATGAGGGCCAGAGCCCCCCCAAAGTGAACCATAGCCATTTTCAACGACAACAAGGTCCAGAGCTCCTCCTCTGACAAGAACAGCCAAGTTCACCAGGAAAGCCGGCATGACAAGGTCTTCTAGGGGAACCAGCAGCTCCTTAGAGCACCACCAGCTTCCCTAACAACCTCTCTACAACTTCTCCAGTTCCTCCTCTCGTGCTGCTGACAACAGTCCTCAGGTGGGCCTCCCACACCCAGCGCCTCGCTAGCTCTGTTCAGCTGCGTGTAACAAGTCGACCACCAGTTGGCAATCCACCACAGATAGCAAGAACGGCATCTGTAATTTTAGATACTCTATCAAATCTAGGTATCTTCACGTTAAAATAGTAATAGTACCACAGTGCTATGGACTAGATCCCCAAAACTCCAACATAGGTTGGAGCCCTAAGCCTTATTATGATGGTATTTGAAAATAAGGTCTGTGGGGCATTATTAAGTTTAGATGAAGTCATGAAATCAGGTCTTTGGGGCCGTCTGGATGGAATTAGTAGTGCTCTTGTAAGAAGACACCTGAGCACATATGCATCTCTCCCTCTCTCTCTCCTTCTCCCCCTTCTCCTTCCCATTCCCTTCCCCCCTCCTCTCTCTCTCTCTCTCTCTCTCTCTCTCTTTCATCTCATCTCATCTCATCTCAACTCTATGCACCAAGGAAAGGCCATGTAAAGACAGCAACAAGGCCATTGCCTACAACCCACTGTTCAGATGCAGACCCCACTGGCATCCCGACTGTGAACTTCCAGGCTCCAGAACTGTGCGAAATAAATTCCCATCGGTTAAGCCACCAAGTCAGTATTTTGTTCTGGCTGTCCTGGCTAACTAAAAGACTCTACTCGTCAGCTTTTCTGTCACCAGGACAAAATACCCAACACCCCCCATTTCAAGGAAGGGACACAATTTGGCTCATAGTTTGGGGTTTCGATTTAAGGTTGGCTGGCTCCAAAACAGGAATAGCATGGTAGCAGGGGTGGCAGAGAAAGGCTGCTCACCTCATGGCAGCCAGGAAACAGAAGGGAGAAGGCAAGGAAGGGGAGGCACCCTCCAAAGCCACGCCCCAAGGGCACACTTCTTCCATTGATGCCCTGCCTCCTAAGCACATCCAGCTATGAACTTGCCAAGGAATCAATCTACTAATAATTGTATTTCCACCGTGATTCACTCACTTCCAAAGTCCTGCTCTCGGGGCCAGGGAGGTGGCTCAGTAGAATAAGTGCTTGCCTGGCAAGCGCAAGGGCCTGAGTTCAATCCCCAGTTCCATTAAAAAAAAAAAAAGCCCCACTGTGAGCACATGAGACTTTGGTTGGAGGGCTTCCTAGACCTAAAACAACATTTCACTCCTGTCCCCCTAGGTTTGTGCCCATCTTATTATATAAAATATATTTAGATGATTTCTAAGAGTCACTAAGAGTCTTCAGTTCCAGGACTTCTGAAAGCTCCACGTCCAATGTCTTCACTCAGAATCAAGACAAACTCTCAGCTGTGAGCACCCATAAAAATCAAAAATCATTAAAAAAAAAAAATTGTAACAGCAGCACAGAAAACACAAATAATTTGGTCTGAATTTTTGTTAAAAAAATATGTTTGGGGAATGTCTATTAAAAGTAGAATTTTTTTAAAAAGCTAACCTTTTACATCAACCAACTTTGGGTTCAGAAATGGTGACACAGAATATTCTATGAAGAAGTAAATGCTTGTGAGCAAATTCAGCATTGTTTCAAGAACCCTGGATCTGTACGTGTTCCCTGCATATGGTCTTACATGGGGTGGAGAGCAAAAGATTTCTTGTAGGTTTTGTAGATTGCCAGCGAAATGTAAGATAAAATAATCTCTTTGAAAAAGACACATGCTCTAGGTATTGTGGCAGATGCCTGTAATCCCAGCACTTGGAGGCTAATGCAAGAGGATTGCCACAAGTCTGAGGGTAGCCTGGGCTACAAACTGAGTCCAAGGATAGCCTGGCCTACATAGTGAGACTATGTCTCAAAAACAACTAAAACAGGGCCACAGAGGTAGCTTAGCAGTCCAAGCTCCTGTCTAGGCAAGCACAAGGACCCAGGTTAGAGTTTGATCCCCGGCACCTCATGCTGTGCTGGCCCCATCCAAGACACACCTAGCCAGCCACTAAGACCAGGTATTGTGGTACACACCTATAATCCCAGTGCTGGGTAGGCTGAAACAGGAGAATCACTATGAGTCTGAACTGCATAGTGAGACCCTGTACCAAATACATAAATTTCGTTTAAAAAAGCTAAAAGAAAGGAATAGACAGGTGTAAAGGAACTAGACCACAAAGCTGGGCATGGTGATGCATGCCTGTGATCACAGCACTCAGGAGGCTGAGGCAGGATGATCACTGTGAGTTCAAGACCAGCCTGGGCTACAGAGTGAGCTCAAGGCCAGCCTGAGCTGCATAGCAAAATTCTGTCTCAAAAAGGCCACAAAAAAAATTATCTTAAACCAAACCACAAAAGATTAACGCCAATAAAAAATAAAATAGAAGGAAACAAAAAGAATCCATTTCAGAAATGTGAGCTGCATTTGAAGCAACAAAACCTGGAGACAGAATCCAGACTTAGAGACAACGTGAGAAGAACAATGTGACAGACAGGGAGGTAGATAAATGATACCCAGCAAGCTCTTATTTAGTATTCCTGAAGAAGACAGGACAGAAGAGTAGTCAAAAATACAGCAGAAGACAACATTCTAAAATAAGAGAATACCTGAAAAACAGCAGACTCAATTTGCAAAACAATCATCAGTGATCTCAGACCAATTGAATCAAGAAACCAAAGCTCCAAAGAGTGCGGAGATCCAGAAATCAAGCCAACAAGGAAGGGTTACACTCAGCTGCCCAGTGTTCAGCTCAGCAGCAATGGGGTGCCCAGAGGTGGAAAACAAACTCGTTCAGAATTGAGGACCTGGAGGTGAGCAAGATGTGACCCAAGATTTTATAACTAAGATGACACTGTGTATAAGGACGACAGAGACATTTTCAGGAAATTCAGCACCAGTCAAGCCCTTCCTCAAGACCAAATCTAGCCTACCAGTGAATCCAAAACACAGCGTGGCCACAGTAATCAGACCACTGATGGACTTGGATCTACAGCCTTGTCAGTGAGAAGAGGTCCAGGCCCTCTGCTGTCCAGAAAAAGACACCCACCTTCTGCTCTATGTTTCAGCCACCAGCGCAAAGTCTGGAGCCACTGGTGGGCACATTTGGAGACTCTATCTGAGAAGGAAGCTCACACGGGGGAAAGCAAAGCCTCAGCATCTCCTGATGATAATGTCCCCAGCAGTGCTCAGCTTCTCATACCTTTCAGGTATAGTCAACAAATCCTTCCTAGTTGTGTTGAGTTTTAATTGGGCAAAAACCACCAGTTACAATTCTGAACAGAAAGAGCACGAGCAGGCATCCCTATCTTCTTCCAGACCCTAGAAGGAAAGCGGAAGTCTTTTATACAGAGTAGGACATTGGCTGTGGGTCTTTCAGGGGTGCCCTGTCCTGGATTGATCAACTTCCTCCAGGTTATAGAAATGTGTGAAATAGGATGGTAGGGGCAGTGCCTAGAACACGTAAAGGTGGGATATTGCCAAGAAGGCAGCCCCCTGCCTTGTCCAACCAGGGAGAATTTAAAATGCAAAGTCGTATGAGACTCAAAACTGCCACATGAGAAGGAAGGTGGGAAGGCAGAATAGGGTCTGAAAAGAGGGGGGCTAATTGGAAGATTCTGTAAGGAGCACCTCCCTTTCCACCCAGCGCCAGGCCAGGGGACCCTGTGTCGAGGCCTGAATCATCCACATGAATCACCCAATGAGAAGGAAGAATGTGCTCTAGGGAACTGGAATGAACTGACGAGGACTGCTCACGTGGACATTGTAGCCTCCGTACGCTTGGGCTCAGGCCTTCCCTGGGCAGCAACAGCTCCTGCTCAGCCCCATGAGGGACTCTGTATCTTCATCATTTTTGTCAAAACTGGGACAAATTACAAAACATCCACAATTAAAGGAAGGAGAAGTTTAAAGAAGTTAGAGCCATAGTTGGCTCCGAGGCAGGGGGGGTGTGGCAGAAGGGCATGGTGAAGGAGAACCGCTGGCAGTATGTGAACAAGAAGCAAAGACAGATCAAGAGAGAAGCAGGAGTGAGGGCCAGATCCTTCCAGGTCACACTCACAGTGACCAGTTCTTCCACCGAGGCCCTACCTCCCACCACCAAGTCTGGTAAGGGGCCCATGATCCTTGACCCATGACCCATGACCTTGCAAAAGCCCCACCTCTGAGTTCATGAGACCCTGCGAGCCCTATGACCTCTGCTCCCAATCCCTCTTTCTTAGGCACAAGTGGACAACTAGGAATCAAAACACATGTGAAGCAAGTCCTCAACCTGAGAGTGAAGGCTGGCTCAGTGGAATAAGTGCTTTCCTGGTAAGCATGGGCCTGAGTTCAAATCCTTGGTTCTGCAAAAAAAAACATGAGAGTGAGAGACTAGGAATAAAAAAGATGGACCCATAAAGAAGTAGCAGAGGGACGAGAAAAAGGGGCCAGCGAGATAGCTCAGTCTAAAGTGCCTGCTTAGGCAAGCTTAGGCTGGCACACAGGGACCGTGGTTCAAACCCCAGCACCACATGTCATGCCAGCGCCACCCCCAGGGTGGACTGAGCCAGCCACAAAAATAAAAGAAGGAAAAAGAAAAATAGATAAAAAGACTGAAATAAATAAATAAGGACAAATTTTATTTGCAACCATTGCGATAGAAGCAAAGAGACCCTGCTATAGAACTGGGCTCCATTCTCAAAGCATAGGGTCAAAGGATGACCTACAGCCAAAGAAGCAGGAGACAAATGAGTAGAAATTACTAGAGGAAGCATCCAGTCTGGTGATGAATGCCGGCTGAAGCAACCAGACAGCAGGTGAGGGTGATCAGGCATCCAGAATGAAAGGTGAGGAATTCTGATCAGATTTGGGGGTGATCAAGTGTGTTTGGGGGTTCTTGGTTAAAATTGGCCATACAAGGAAGTATTCAGATGAGCCTAGGAGAAAGTCAGAAAGCTGACTAGAGTTTAGTCAAGGCAAGAGTCTTCATCAGAATCTCTGAACCTTGAACAAACAGAAAATCAGAGAGATTCAAAGAGCTACTTCATTCATAAAACAAGTTCGGTGTACAATGAAGCAAAGAACAAGAAACAGTCGCTGGACATCTAGAGACATTAGCAAAATAATATTCACCATAGGAAGAGCTGGAAGGCAAGGTCAAAAAAAAAAAAACTCTATGAAGTGAAACAAAGGAAATACTTAAAAGAGAAAATTCAACAGTTGATCTGAGAAGACCAACATTTGACTACTAGGCATTTAAGAAAGAGAAAGAATAGGCCGGGGAGAAAGCTCAGTAGAATAAGCGCCTGCCTGGCAAGCGCAGGGACCTCAGTTCAATCCCTGGTGGAGGTGGGGGAGAACAGAGGTCTCACCACGAAGGGGTCACTTGACAACGATGGGACAGGCATGGCAGACAGCAGGAACAGCGCGTGCAAAGGCACAGAGGCCTGAGAGTGGGGTGGCTTAGGACTGACCCCCGGAAGGAGATCAGACCTAACAGCTGAACCAGAAACACTTCGAGTACTATACAGAGGTGTTGAGCCTTTTCCTTGTGGGCTAAGGAGAATTTAGTTGTATTCTTCTCGGTTAGGATCTCACTATGTGCCCAGACTAGCCTCAAATTCTAGGGCTCACGCACTCTTCACGGCTCAGCTTCCCAAGTCACTGAAAGTAGAGCTCCCCATTACTGTGTGTGGCTTGGGAGGCCTTTTCAAGCTGAGGTGTAAGACTGTAAAGCAATCAGGTCTGCCCCGAGGAGGAGTCTGCACTTCAGAATTCAAGAGACGAGCTGTGCTAGTTCACAGCTGCGGCCTCCATACGTTTATATTTTTATTAATTTTATTGATAAAAAATATTGCAGTGGGACAGCTTCAAAGTAGGTTGGTAGGAGAGTTATGTTTAATGACTTAAGAAAGCAACGGCCTGACTTGCAAACCTACAGTTTGAATGGATCTCGGCGCAGTCACCTCTGGACTGTAGCTCGGGAAATTTAAAGGCCGCCAGTGATTCCATGATTGAGGGGCCGCTTTCGCAATATGGAACCAGGCATGGTAGCTGACAGCCCAGCTACCCAAGAGGCTGAGGCAGGAGGCTCCGTTGAGCCTAAGGGCTCCAGGTCAGACCTGCAGTCCCATCTCAATAGGAAAAACAAAGCAACAGAACACAATGGCTGCGGCAGCTTCCTCATCTTCTGGGAAAAGTGAAAGAAGAGCCTTCCCCAAATTCCCACAAGATGTCCCAAGGACTCTAGCATTAAGGAGCGGGGGACGCAGACACACCCCTGAGCCAGCCCGCATCATCCGGGCAATGCAAGGCACGGATTGGCCCGGCCTTGGCCACGTGATCACGCACAGGGCGGAGGTGGGAGGGGAACGCTGGGAAGGCGAGCGCTCCGCTCCTCCCCGCCCCCAGCCTGTCTTCCCGGGCCAGAAGCCCCTCCCCCACCAGCTCCTGGGCGGCTAGGTGCAAGGAGCGCTAATGCCTCCCGACTGAAGAGCTCAGTACTCAGAAGGGCTATTTACACTCTGCTCAATAGGACTGATGAAGCGTAAACTAATTAATTCTCAGAGTGGGAGCATCCCTATCAGGTTTTTCCCAAATAGTAATGAATCATTACCAGCCCAAACCTTAACATCTGCTTACTCAATCAATCCACTGCTAGTCACATGTTATTAATGTCATCTGCGCTGCTGCCCGAGTCCCAGGCAGCCTGCATCCCCGGGCTGCAGAGCCTCATTAGCCTGTGCAGCCAGCAGACCCGGGGTCTCGTCAGGAGCGCAGGGACGCAGCTTGTCGGGGGCTGGCTGTGGGCACAGTAGGAAAATGACCTATTTCCCAACTATACTCAGAAAAGCTCGGCTCTTCAAGCCCAACGGCCCTGCCACCGCGCCACCCCTCCGATGACCCCTCCGGTGACCTCCCATGGCGCCGCGTTGTACCGCTTGGCACAGCTGACTGTTAGAATTTTTCAGTCCTGGCCCAGTTAATTAGCTAATTAGATCCAAATGTGAGGTGACCCGCATGAACGCGTCCAGTGCATGCGGGGAAAGTGAACAGCGAAAGGGAGAAAGGGCAAGAGGAACATAAAGCAAGTGGCGTGACCAGCACGCAGAAAGGCGCTCCGCTCCCTGCGCCAGAGCTACGGGTGGCCGAAAGGAAGAGGAAATCGTCGTCGTTCTACATTCACGCACCAGAAAGAAATCAACAAGTCGATGATAGGGGGTTACATGTATCCATGTATTTGGAGGTAGGTAGAGGGGGAGTGCTGGAATTTCATGGTCCAGTATGTCCTCCATACATAATGTCCTCAGGCCTTGGTCCCCGCGCACCATCGCTGACAGCTGGTGGAGCCTTCAAGAGGTGGAGTCACACAGATTCAACCCAGCGCCCTGGAGGTTGAGGCAAGAGGATCGACATAAATCCAAAGTCAGCTTGACTACATCTTGAGTTCAAGGCCAGCCCGAACTACCTAGAGACCCTGTCTCAAGAAAACAAACCATGGGAAAAGTCTCTAAATTTCAGTTTCTCGGGAAATCTAAATTTTTTTCCAAGCCTCAGTTACAAGAAAAAAAAAAAAAAAATCCATCTAAAACAAGAGAACTGGGCATGGTGGTGCACACCTGTAATCTCCGCCATTGGAGGCTGAGCAGGGGGACCACCATGGGTTCAAGGCCAGTCTGGACTGCTTAGTGAGTTCGAGGCCACCCTGGACTACATGGCAAAAAGGAGAAGAAGAAGAGGAAGATGGGAGGGAGAGGAGGAGGGGAAGAGGAGAAATACCGTAATTCTCATGTAGGAATTAAAAAACTCATCAATGGAGAGACGTGACTTGTTTTAAGGAATTCCCTGAGATCAAGTGAAAAGTCAAAATTAACAGATGTGACAGCCAGCGTGGGAGGCCAAAGTGACGTGGGGGTCTCACTTGCAGCTGCGGTCCTGTCCGCAGGGTGTGCCCGTGGCACTGTCACTCTGCACGGTGAGTTCTTCTTAACAATAAAACACAGACGTCTATGTTCACTGGCATAGTGCAGGGTGCACCAATCCTACGAGTGGTGTGCCAGGAAGTAACGACTTCTGAAAAATCAAAAGAGGTCCTTAAATTGGCAATTTTGACATGTGATTGGCACTGAGCTGTTGGCCTTGCCAGGAAATCTCAAGGTTGAATTATGTAAATACTGCCCAGTGTGCTCCCAGATTCTCACAAGCTTTAATATCCAATAGAGGCAGTAATTCTAGTCCATGGATTAAGTATCTCTTAGTTCTTAAAGACTTTACAGGGGAACTAACCAACTGGGGCCGCCCTCCTGTCCCTCTCTCAGACAGAAGCTTTCTTTCCCTCAATAAATCTATTTATTGAGGGGAAAAAAACAAAAAAAAAACTTTACATACTAGTGAGTGAAAAAAGCATGGGATGCTTCGGAACACCTTATGACCTTGAGGGTCCCCAGAGACCTCTGGAATGTTGATATTTTTCTTCCTGAAGCCTGCACTGAACATCGTTCCAGGAAAATGCTCCACTGTGGCTTCAACTCGCTAGCCTTCTGCTTTCTTGTCTGCAAGGTGAAGTAAGGGTGCTGTCCACCTCAGAGGGCTGCGCTGAGAACCAAGCGCCTAGGATACACACTCGACCTATGTTCGCTTCTTTCCCAGGGAAGATTCAGCGCTAACAGGATGAGTGTTGGAATGGATACGTGGCCAAGCAGTGAGTGTGTTTCTCCACACTAACTCCTACTGCAAGCCTTGCCCACCAGAGGAAACGTCCACAGCAGAAGTAGTGAAGAAAGGCAGTGAGATTTCCCAGGTTGCAGAATAGTGGCATCAAAAACTGTGGGCTTTTGTGATATCACAGCCCGCAAGAGAAGCAAGAACAGAACTTATGCTCCACAATGAAACTGTAGATCTGTGGTGTCCCCAAGGATGGGCCATAGTCTCTGTGGCATGTGGATGTGGCATGAGATCCGTTTGTTTCCTTCAGTAGGGGTTCAGACTGTGCCTCTCAAAGAGGAAGGGGAAAATGAATGGAGGGAAGAAGGGGGATTAAAAAAGAATGCAAATAGGGAAATGAAAAAGGAAGGGAGAAGAGGAGA
>PVKA01011242.1:16015-61733 GCA_004027165.1 Ctenomys sociabilis
AGGGAGGGAGGGCTCTTCTAAGCAACTTTCAAGAGGTTTGGCCACGTATCCATTCCAACACTCATCTTGTTAGTGCTGAATCTTTGCTGGGAAAGAAGCGAACATAGGTTGAATGTGTATCCCAGGCACTTGGTTTTCAGGGCAGCCCTCTGAGAAGGTTAGTCTTCTAACTAACCTTCAAGATGGTTAGTCTGCCATCCCAGATTCTGAAGCACTTTGCTATAACTATGATGTAGACTGGCTCATTTAAAGGACAGAAATCTGTTTTCTCCCAGCTGTAGAGGCTGGAATCTGAGGTCAGGGCACCAACCTGTGTGGCAAGGGCACCCTCCCTGGCTCCCGCACAGCCAGCTTCACGCTGTGTGTCTGCATGGCCTGTCCTTGGCACTTGTCCACACAGAGAGGGAGAAGCTCTCTACTTCCCTCCTGAGGGCACTGCCCTTGCCCCAGAGATCCTATTCTCAGGGCCTCATCTGGCCCTAATTACCTCCCCAAAGCCCTGTCTCTCAGCATCAAAATATTGGAGCTTTAAAGAAAGGGATTCTAGGGCTGGAGCGATACCTCAGTGGCATAAGCGCCGGCTTGGTAAGTGCAGGATCCTGAGTTTGGTCCCCAGTACCAAAGCAAACAAACAAAAAGATGCAAACATACAGATGAAAAATAAAAAAAAAAAATTTGTTTTGTTTTGGTTGACCGGGGATTGAGCTCAGGCCTCTGCGCTTGCCAGGGAAGTGCTTATTCCACTGAGCCATCTCCCCGGCCCCTAGATGAAAAGTTAAAAGACCTAAATGTACAAAACAATCACCTGGCTTCAAGATTTACTATAAAGCTACAGTAATCAAATGAGTATGACATTAGATTAAGACAAATAGATAGTGGAAGAGTGAAATGTCCAGAATGGAAGGTTCCAGAACACAAGAAAAAAAATCTCTGCTGATAAACATCAAACTGGTGGTTGTCCCTGGTGTATATAAGGAGGGAATAACACTGACTGGACAAAGATGAGAAGAAACTTTCTAGAACTGACTGGATAAGATCCTGTGGAAGTTTCTTCAGTTGATGTAAATAATCTATATCTTAGCTTAATTTGGCTGCACTAATAAATATATGTTGCCAAAACTTGGCCCTCAAGGGGCCTGGGAGATGGCTCAGTGGAATAAGCGCTTCCCTGGCAAGCACAAGGGCCTGAGTTCAATCCTCCACTCGAGACCACTGTACTAAATTAAAAAAAACTCTAAATGCTGAGGATCTATACGCTATGTAAATTAGATGGTAATTCAAATTTACAAAGTTCTAACAAATCCACAGGGCCATGTCTCATGGCACAGATGTGGGTCACATATCCATCCATGAACCAATCATTGGCCAGAGGAGTCAGGAAATCTGACTGGCCAGGCCTGACTTTCCCATCTATCCCTAGAACAGAGGCAAGAGTCCGCATCCAGTATCCTCTGGTCGGGCTGCGGTGTTTCTCATAAAGCCAGGGTGCTCGTGTCTTCCTGCTCAAGGTGCTATATAAAAGAAAAATGGAGGCAAGGAAGGGAACCTGGAGAGGGGGCTCTCCCGTTCCGCTCACCTGAAGGAAGTATACCAGACTGAATGAGAAGCCAAGACTCTGGGTCTACTTCCTGTGTCTGCCGGTTTGACTGCGCAAGCTCCGGGGAAAGCCACCCATCCATAACTTCCCAACATGGTGGAGGGCGATGGCACAGCAGGAGCTACAGGAAATGCCCTGAAGACCCCACTTCTCATCACTGAGCACACCAGAAGAAAAGGAGTCATAGGGATGGGAACTTAGGACCTAAGGCCAAGCAAGCAAGCAACTCCACAGACCCTGCCCGCAGCTCCTCTCCTGGAAGGCCAGCGCGGCCATCACACCTTCCCAAGTGGACAAATCAGATGAGTCCCTGGGCTTGGAGGATGCCATGCAGCCCCTCACCCCCTCACCGTGCCGCCTTGGGGATGTGCTTAGCTCCTCTAACAGCCTGGCGCCATCTTGGAGAGCAGACTGAGTGCTTACCCAGGGTCGATCCTGTGGGGACTATTTCAACAGTCTTGCTAGGAAGACAAAAATGAAGAATGAGAGTATTTTAATGGCCAGGACAGTGACTAGACCAACATGCCTACTGGCACGGTGCATCTCCCTAGTTCCCTGTAGGAAAGGGTACACAGGGGGTCAGATAAACTAAGGAGCTAAAACACGCGGGGCTTGGGTCACAGCACGGTGCTGCCCTGTGTCCTCTCTGCCTCTGTGCAGCAGCGTCTGTCCTGCCCCCCTCCGGGCCCTCCCTCTCGTCTCCTCCACCCAGATCATGCCTGGATCATGCCCTCTTTTGAGGATGTTACCGCCTGGTCAAGGCTTCTCCTGCTTCCCACCTGCTAAGGTGAGGGGATGACTCCTCTAGGCAGACGCCCCAGCACCCCAGGCTGCCCAGCTTCATGTGGCCCCTCCATCTGGGCATCCAGCCTTACTCCATGTGAGTCCCCAGGGCCCAGGGGGGCAGCAGCCAACTCAGCCTGGCTTCCCGCACAGCCCCACCTGGCCGCCACCAGCCTCTCTTCTCACCTCCACTGCCCCTGCACACCCTCTGCCCCCATCAGACCTATCCACTGTTTGAGCCCCAACTCCTGTGTATGCCGAATGCAGCAGCTTCACCTGTCACCTCCCTGGCTTCCACCCAACAATGGCTTCTCCCTCCTGGACAGCTCCCTCACTGAGACAATGTTGCTGGATGTCTAAACTCTGAAATCAAGGTTTCAATCTTTTTTTTTTTTTCTGTGAAACAAGCTCTAGCTATTTATTACAGGCTGGCCTTAAATGCCCAGTGATCTTCCTGCCTCGGCCTCCTGAGTGCTGGTTCTACCACTGTGCACCTCTACACTCAGCTTAAATCTACTAGTTCCCCAATATTGGCTGATTTATATTATCTCCTGATGCCTCCTGACAGAGAATTGCTTACTTATAGGGCCTCCTGGGGGCTGTTATGGTTTGCATCCAAAGCCTCCTGTGGTTGTAGAGCTTTTTCAGAGGTGGCTGAATGTAGAATGTGAGGTTGATTTACAGTGCAGTGCTGGGATTAAGGGTACCGGGATTAAAGTTACTCGGATTAAGGGTGGGTGTTTGCTGGATCAGTCCACTAATTGGATTTGCACTGCCCTAATCCTAGCAAATCCTAGCAGACTGGATACAGTATAACAGTATAGAGAACAGAACTCTCTCTCTCTTTCTCTCTCTCTGTTTTTGCTGTCTTCTGCTGCTGTTAACAGCTACCCCTCTGCCATAAATTATGGACTGGAAACCTACAAACTGTGAGCTAAATAAACCTTTCCCCCTTTAACTTTGGGTGTCCTGTATTTTGTCTCAGCAGTGAGAAGAGTCACTAAGACAGGGGCCCATGGGATAACACATGTCAGCTACTGGCAGCATCTGGCACTGGGGAGGGAGGCAGGAAGACAGGGTCCCTCCCGGTGCATCCCGAGGCTCTGCTAGTCTCTTATCCACAGAGGGATGACACTGCAGCTGTCTATCTCCTTGCCTGCCCCAGAAGGGTCACTTGTATCTGGCTAATTGCACAGGGAAGCAAAGCTGGCATTGAAAGTGCATCCGTTAGGAAAGAGAACAGCTGGTGGCAGAGAGGCCAGGCCCTGATCCCAGCACTCGGCAGGCTGAGGCAGGAATGACATCACGCATAGGACAATCTTGGTTCCAGTCCCAGCCAGCTGCTTGCTCGTGCCCTCAGACACGCTACTTGTACTCTCTGAGCCTCTGTTCTTTGTGTGTGTGTGCCTGTGTGTGTGTGCATGTGTGTGTTGTATGTGTGTGTGTTGTGTGTCTTTTTAAGAGAGGGTCTTGCTCTGCAGTTCAGGCTTGCCTTGAGCTCACTTTATAGCCCAAGCTGGACTCAAACTCCCAAGGATCCTCCTGCCTCAGCCTCCCGAGTGCTGGGATTACAGGTGTGTGCACCATGCCTGGCTCTGAGCCTCAGTTCTGTCGTATGTAAGGTGAAGGAAATAATCGAGGCTATTGGAAGGGATCATGTTGAGGATTAAATGCATGGGCAGTCGGTTTAATAGAGTCTGAAATTAGTAGACCACACGTTAACAACAGCTCTATGACTTTCTAAGCACTTCTTTCATCCATGCCCTGATGAATCTCCAGTTCCTATTTTGTAATCTCATTGCAGGAAGTGCCCCCAGCCTCCTTTCATTTTCACTATTGAAATTTGAAGTCCAGTCTGGCCTGAACTTGTCATTGCGTCGCTAAATTTCGTGCTTGCGTCTTCAGCTCCCTTCCGTGCTTGCTGGGATTCTTGTCTCATGGGAGGGGCCAGGCCTTCTCTCTGCGCCTCTCTGGCTCTGCTGAAGTCCCTTTTCCTCGTATCTTGGGCCTGGGAAGAGGATGAAAAGGACAGCAAGGGGAACTGACAGCCATCACTGCCAGTCAGTAAATATCTCCTGTTCCAGACACATGGTGAAATAATATTTTCGATCTCCTTGTGGCTAAGTGGGCCCTTGTGACTTGATTTAGTGATTGTCATAGGAGTGTGGGTTACACTAAGATGCACAGAGATGAGGGCCGGCAAGATAGCTCAGCAGACTAAGCTCCTGCTTTGGCAAGCGCAGGGGCCAGGGTTCGATCCTCAGCACCCTGAGCTAGCACCACTCGAGGTGTGGTGATGCATGCCTGTAATCCTAGTGCTTGGGAGGCTAAAACAGGAGGATCACCACAAGTCTAAGCTGTGTAGTGAGATGCTGCACCAAACACATAAATAAAATATATGGCTTTAGGTTCTGCCAGATAGCTCAGTGGACTGAAATGCCTGCTTAGGCAGGCACAGGGGCGTGCATGCCAGCCCTGACCCCAGGGTGCACTGAGAGGACCGAGACTGGGCAAGATGGCTCACACTTGTAATCCCAGCGCTTAGGAGGCTGAAAACAGGAGGATCACTGGGTCCTATCTGTGAGGTGAGACCCTGTAGACCTATACTAGATACACAAAGAAGAACAAAGATGCAGAGGCAGATATGGAGCGTGAGTGGTGTCTTAGTTACTTTTCTCTTGTTGTTGAGACAAAATACCTGACACCCAAAGTTAAAGGGAGAAAGGTTTACTTAGCTCACAGTTCGTAGAGGTTTCAGTTCATAGGCTGTTGGGTCCAAGGCAGGGCAGGGCTTCACAGTGCATTTCAGAGGAGAAATAGGCAGGAGACAGCAAACGCAACAAGCAAAGGACAAGACAAGCCTCTTCCTGTCCCTAATACTGTATGCGGGATTAGGGAGGTATTGATCAGTAGCCTTATTTAGTAATGACCCTTAGTCATTGCACCATGAGTCAGTCACACACTCTAGACTCAGCCACCTCTAAAAAATGGCCCACCTATGAGTTCAAGAGGCTTTTGGGGGACATTTAGATACAAGCCATAACAAATAGCAAACTCATCTTCATTGCCCCGTATGATCTGGGGCTATTTGTTACTTAGCATAACGCAGCTGGCCTAGCTGATGCCGGTGCCCCACAGCTCTTTGGTGTCAGTCTCATCACTTCTTTGGAGCTAGCATATGTACTACATCCCAGACTCACCCTGAAACGCAGGCATGAGCCTTTCGGAGGCCCTCGGGAAGAGCTGCGCATCTCCAAGGGCCGCTCACGTGACCTGCTCGGACACTCCCTCCCACCACGTCCTCCCCTGCAGCCTGCTGTTTGGCTGAGCCTCAGCAGAAGAGCTCTGGCGTGTGCGGCTGCGTTCCATAACGTGCACTCAGTTCCCGCGCAGTCTGCGCAGGGTTCAACATCCGCTGTCCAGCCCGCCACCTACTTGTTTCCTGCCGCTGCTATGACAAACTGCCACCAGTTTGGGGCTAAAAACCACATGAACACATTCTGTTGCCAGGCTGTGGGCCAGAAGGCTAGCGAGATCTAAAGGGTTGGGTGCTGAGTTCCCTGCAGGAGAGGATCCGGCTCGCTGGTGTCCTCAGCTGCCAGCCATTCCTGGCATGTGTCCCTTCTTCAACCTTCAAAGCCCACCATAGCAGGACAAGATCCTCATGACTTCTGATCTCTCCTGCCTCTCCCTCGTGGCTCTGGCACCCCGTCTCTGACAGCAGTCAAGGGAAGTTCTCAGTTCCCAAAGATCTGCGCTTAGATTAAGCCCAGCCAGCTAATCCAGGATAATCCTCCATTTCAGGCTGTTAACTTAATTAGATCCTCAAAGCCCCTTTTACCTTCTAAGGTAGCATGTCCACAGGTCACCGGCATGGGTACGCAGACATCTTGGCAGGACCATAATTCTACTTACAATGTTCCTATACATCGAACATTTAAATTCAATGTTCTCAGGGCCGGGGAGATGGCTCAGTAGAATAAGCACTTGCCTGGCAAGTACAAGGGCCTGAGTTCAATCCCCGGATCCACCAAAAAAAAAAAAAAAGTGAATAAATTCAATCTTCTCATACCTCTGTCTTAGTCAATGTTCTTGTCCAGTGGTTTTTGTTGAAGTGATGATTGTCTTACAGAGTGTCACTATGCAGTTCAGACTCGTAATGGTCCTCCTGCCTCAGCTGGGATTACAGGTGTGCACCACCACGCCCAGCTCTGGGACCAGCACAGCATGCGGTACCTGATACCAAACCCAGGTCTTTGTGCTTGCCAGGTGGGCACTTAGACTACTGAGCTATCTCCAGCCCCTTACCTAATGTTCTTTTTCAATGTTCTTATACCCCTGTCCAAACAGGCACAGAAGGACACTAGCAATTCTCCTGACTACAAAATGAGATAAGATGCCAGTCTTCCCTTCTCCCATACCTTTGTCCCCATGTGTATGACTAGATTCTCTTTTAGATCCCATAATATGGGGTGAAAAAACTGTCTACAGGGCTCTCACAAGCCCTGTGAGGTGGAAGTAGAGAGACCCCTTTATTACTGCCTTGGGCTCCATCTGCCCATAACATAGATGCTTTTAATGTCTAAGTTAA
The DNA here is from genome assembly GCA_004027165.1 of Ctenomys sociabilis. NCBI lineage: Eukaryota > Metazoa > Chordata > Mammalia > Rodentia > Ctenomyidae > Ctenomys > Ctenomys sociabilis. The sequence goes on from PVKA01011242.1 coordinate 22,987, forward strand.
CACTGTCCAACTACAATACAAGGCCAGACCCATATGTACTTTTAAATGTTCTAGTAGTCATATGCAACAAGTAAAGCTAATTTTAGTTATAGATTTTATTTAATTGAATATATCCAAAATAGTCAATATATCCAAAACACCAAAACATTATTTCTTTTTTTTTTTTTTTTTTTTTTTGGTGGAACCAGGGATTGAACTCAGGCCCTTACGCTTGCCAGGGAAGCACTTATTCTACTGAGCCATCTCCCCAGCCCCTGTTATTTCAACATATAATCAATATAAAACATGATGGTGCTTTGGCTCATGAACTTAATCCTTTCCACAGTTCTGTTGAAAACAAAATTGTTTGTGCACTGAATCAAATCAATGGTTTTGCCCTACGTTGACTTTATGGGGAAATCTGATTCAGTGCCCAACCAATCATGTTTGCAACCAGAATCATGGGAAGAAATTCATGAACCGAGGTACTGCTGTATTTACCAAGGAGACAGTTCACGTTCTTGTGCTGTATCGCTGGGTTGTTTCACATTCAAACATATCTCGGTCTGCACTGGCCACATTTCAAGTTCTCAGTCGCCTCCTTGGGCTCATGGTTGCTGTGTTGAACAATGGAAGATCTAGACATTGATTTGTGAGGCCGAACCTATGTGGGATCCAGGTCCAGCCTGCAGGGACGCTGGCAGTAGAAGAGTCCATTCAGTGCCCAGGACAGGTGTCAGTAACCCTGTGTTTCTGGTGTCTTTTTTTTTTTTTTTTTTTTTTTTTATAGCACAGGTATGGTCTTGTCTTTAATTCCCGGTATTTCATTACTGGGCCATGGGAAAGTCAGCTCCTGCATACCACGTACTCTGTCTCCAGTGTCACTGTTTTCCTACCCCATGCTGAGTATAGGAACGGACACAGCAGACCCCCAAGAAAGAGCCTGGTGAAGGAATTGGTGCTTAGCTAGCCCCTGAGTAGAATTTCCAAAATTTATTAAGTTAGGTTAACACCAGACCTCGGCCAGATGCAAAGTGGGCTTCAGAAGCAGGCCCACTCGGCCTGGTCCTTGGGGGACTGACCCAACAAGAAGACACTGCCAGTTCCCAGGAAGCAAAGGGAAGGGTAATGGTCTGGACAAAGTAAAAGCCAACTGAGGGACTTTAACTTAGATGACAGTGCAGAAGGGGAAGCTAGGAACAGAGGCTACCTCCTCTGGGTAGGGAAGCCGAGGCCTGACCATGGAAATGGATTTGCAAACTTGGGAAGGCCAACCCAAGTTCCCTGACCCTAAACCCAGGGCGTTCAGGAATGCTCCCCATCTTTTTGTACAGAGAAAAAGCTACCGCCTGCCCAGGGCTGCAGATGGATTACAAGAAGCACCTCTGAAAGTCTCATCTGGAGTCTGCCTCCAGCCTCCCATCTAGCCATAAGACCCCCTTTCCCTGTGCAGCCCCCATCAGCAGTTAGAGGACAAGGAGCGCAAGCAAAGCAAATGACAGGGTGCCACACTGCTAATAAGCTGTCATGAAATCTCATGGGCCAGCCAGGCCCAGACCCATTTTTCAAGCGGCAAAACTAAGGCACAGAGATGGGAAGGGAGTCAACTAAGATCACCTCACAAATTGGTCTCCAGTCTTCACCTAGAACCCAGGGTTCTAAGGCCTTTCTTTTCTGTTTCAGTTTAGTTTGGTGATTCTGTTTGCTTGGATTTCTTGGGGGATGGGAAGCATTGTTTCTGTTTTGTTTTGCTGAAACTGGGTCTCACTGTATAACCCAGGCTGGCCTCTATCTTGCAGCAGTCTTCCTGCCTCAGCCTCCCAAGAACTGGGGTCACAGGTGTATACCCCTCCAGCTGGCCAGGCCCTTTCTCTTCTGCTGGCATCTCCCCAGCTCACAGTACTAATGCTCCACCCTATCTTATTGCTTCTCAGTTCCCAGGCAGGGGTGATCAACCTTCTCTAGAAAGCAGAAGAGAAGTAAAAAGGCAGATGGAGCACCCTGGAGAGGAAATGGAATTGGAAGGGCTGGGCTGGGGTGGGAGCTCGCAGCCAGCGATGGAGTGGAGCCCAGGGAGAAATGCAAATGCGATGCGGCTGAGGAGGAGAGATGCAGAGACCTGCGGCTGATTCCATCAAGTGCACACACGCGCACACACACACACACACACAGGGGTCGGGTGCGCGCGCAGCCGTAGCCCTGCATCCCGCGTCATTCAATTCCCCGGCGTGTTCTAAACCCAGATGATCAGATAATAAGAGGTTGAGTGGTATGCATAACATCAAGTTGATTAAATTTGTTTACTGATAATTCTTTCAGGTTCCCATGAAGATCGTGTAATTTCCTTGCCGTATTTCAAACAGACTCGGGCTAATGCATTATTGACAGCACCCTCACAGCCCATCGCCACAATGTCATTCAGGATAATTATTTCACAACAGATTTCCAGGGCCTCTGGTTCCTGTTGGGATTCACTTGGGCATAAATTACAGAGCCGAATATTTAATCAGTGTCCCCATTAGAACCCTGTGGCTTATTTTTAGGAGTCGAGGAGGAAGAGCGGGTGGGGAGAGGGTATTTGTATTATTATAGCATGAATACATTGCTTCTGTGCTGGGTGGGTTGCTGTTTTGTTTTGTTTCTTTTCCCCAAAGCTCAAGCAAGCTGAAAAAGCAGCCCGAAGCATCCTTGCCTTTTTTAGAAATAAACATAGGCATTAATCTTTTGACTGCATTAAATTAAATATTAATGTTAACAGATCACATAATGCAAAGTTAAAAAAACGATTAACATTTACACCACATTTTCTCTCCGTGACTTTTCCATTACGCAAATTAGTCCCCCACTCAGCTAATAAGATCTGAGCACCATCGTCGGTCATCGCCACCGAAAGGTGGCACCTGGGGGCGGGGCCAGTGATTGTTTGGGGCCAAGCGTTGGTGAACTGGCTGACCCAGCAGGCCTCAAGCTCAGGTAGGTCTGCAGGGGTTCAGGTGTGAGGGGGTCCCTCTGTGGACCATCTCTGGGCTAATTAGCAATGCCAAGAGGCACTGTTTACACTTCCGGCTGTTTGGGTCCTGCGAGCTGCTGGATCGCTGCAGCAGCTGCATCTGTGGCCTGTACAGGGCCTCCCTACGCTGCTGCCCACGACTGCCTGCCTCCTTGCACAGTATGGCATCAATCAATCCCTTCATGCCCCTAGAAAACCACCACCCAGGCTGCCTGGCTGCAGCTCAACCCCCTCTCCCCGCCCTCTGGGCCAATTGCGCCCCTTCGGGCTCCAGGCTTCTTCTGACCCCTTTCTTCAGGGGAGATTCTGTGTGACCACGAGCGGCCACCTGCACCTTCTCCCTGCCCCTCCTCTCCCTGACCACTAACTCAGACCTCCCCAGGGCTTAATCCAGACTCAGTAAGAGTCCCTAAGCTGGATGTCCTGGCGGCCCACACCCAGCCTCTGCCTGAGCCGGGGCTTCCCATCTCACCATGGCCACAGAACCACCTAGGACCCAAGATGGTCCAGCCTCTTTGCAGCCTCCCTCCCACAGGGGCCAGGATAGTCTCTTTTCCCCAGTGCAAACCAAGGCCCTTGATGAAAATCTGTCTCTGTCTGTCTGTCTGTCTGTCCCTGTCTCTATCTGTCTCTCTCTCTGTCCCTGTCTCTGCCTCTGTGTCCCTGTGTGTCTCTCTGTGTCTATCTGTCTATCTGTCTGTCTGTCTCTCTCCCTCACCACCCTTGGGTTTCTAGCTATGCCATGACAAAGAGCTCTAGCCCACAGGACGCCACCAGGAGCTCTGCATTGGGAAGGGGGCCATCTGAACTGGGGCCTACAGGGATAGGAGTAGGGGATCTCAAGAAGCAGAGAATGTTCATTAGAGTCATCTTTCTGACCTGATTGGCTCTTAGTAATGAGAAGAGGAAAATGGGACCAGACTGTGAGAGATGGCCGCCCGATGTATCAAAAGCATCCTCCTCCTCCCTGAAGTAGCTGCAGCCCCAGGCAGAGGAAGGAAGTTTCTGAGAATCAGCAGCTCTAACAAATCCATATCTAGAATCTTTAGCCCTGAGCTCTCTCACTCAGCCTGAGCAAGGAAAAACAGCTCTCTGGACCTCAAAGCCGCTCCTTGGTAATTAGCCGCTGGTCCCCCATCATGCACACTGCACAGGACTGGGAGCCCCAGGATTCTGGCTTAGCCACTGCCTGTGCACAATGGGTAACACACTCCCAGCTCCCGGGTACACCCACGTCTAAGTCTGCATACCATGAACAGCCCTACCTCCTGAGTTCTGAGAAGCCAGAGTCCTCCTCTACATGGTCAAAGATAGGCTGTGGGGAGACTGGATTACAAGGTAGTACCACTGGCTTCCTTTGAGGAGGTGGGGTCTCGTCAGGGTCTGTTCAAAGATGCTGGTCAGCAGGGGTGTAGCTCCCTCCCACCCCTCCTGCTCTGCTTCCTGTCTCCCACGCCACGAGCAGCTCTCCTCCGCCAGGCCCTTCTGCCCTGCTGTTCTGCCACAGCCAGCTGACTATGGTCTGAAACAGGAGCCACCATGAACCTCTTCAGCCTTAATCTGTGGTATTTGGTCCAAGCAATGAGGGACATAAATAAAACACATGGAGAGGAAGAGGCAGGAGATAACACCTCCAGCAGGTCCCAGGGTGCCCAAGCAGGTCCCCGGGCACACAGCCTGTGACGACAGTGGTAACAGCCCTGTCGGGCTCAGCCTGGGGTCTTGCCTCCTGGCTACCCATCCCCGCGGTGGTGTGCTCAGCTATCCTGTAGTACTTCAACAAGTTCCGTGTCTGTTGCTGACAACAATGAACCCTGACTAAGGCTCACTCCGATGTTTCGGGGTCCTCTAACAGTAAAGGGAACTTTTGTACTGACCCTCCCCCCCAGGTCATGAGAGGAGAGAGGCATCTGCATGGCTTGAATAAGAATCTCCTCCTCTGACATTTGTGTCAAGGCCAGGTCCCCAGGGGAACAGAGCTGAGAAGTGATATGGCTTCTAATAAATGTTTGGAAGCCAGGCATGGTGGAGCACTCCTGCAATTCCATCACTCTGGAGGCTGAGGCAAGAAGATTCCCAGGAGGTGAAGGCCAGCCTGGGCTACCTAGTAACTTCCAGGCCAGAGGAACTATATTGTAAGGCCACATGTCAAACAGAGAAGCAGTGGCGGGAAGGATGGAGTTCTACCCTCATGAAAGGATAATTGCCCCCAGCCACAATAGCCCTCTTTTCTTTGTCAAAAATCTAGGCTCAGGTATCCTATTATAGCCACAGAAAATAGACTCAGCCACTATCTCTGCAGGGCTGGGCCTCCAATGGGGCTTTATTGTGACGGTAATCCATGACAAGCATTGAGTGTGTCCTTTTCATGGTGTCCTACCCACCACTGTCCCCTTCACTGTCACAACCCCCACACGGGAGACTGGACAGGAGTTTAAGGTCAAGGAAAGCTTGAACACTGGAACTCAGAGCCAAGAGGCTATTTTATCATCACAGCTGTTCCCAATAATAGTGAGGGCTTGGCTCTAATACTGCCCTCTTCCTGCACCTCACAGGGCCCTGTGATGGAGAAATGTTGATCTTCATTCCAGGGATAAGAAAGCAAATTCAGAAGCTTCAGAAACCTGGGTTGCAGCCTCCCCGCTGGTAAATCCTCCCTGCTCTTTGGACTGTCTCGGACAGGTGGCCACTACGGCATAATTAACTTGTGGGCAGCTTCGCTGGCCGCCTAATTGGGAAGGACTCTGTCCCGAAGCCCCAGGAAGCGAGTCCCGGGGACTGGATCTGCCCGGAACGGGTCATTTTGCGCCTGGCTCCCCGAGGGCCGCACGGAGTACAAGAGTGCTGGCCACAGACCAGGCCGCCCCTCAGCAGTCAGGAGGGGGCCTCGCTGTGTGGAAGGAGGTCTGCGCAGAGACTGCTGACTCTGCTCGGTCCCAGGGTCCAGGGAGGTGGAGCCACGCCCAGCCCAGTGGGACCAATTAGAGCATTTACAGCCCTCCGCTGGCTGGCAGGGAGATGCCTATCTCCATCCTGCAGGGGCTGCTGGAGCACTGGTGACATTACACAGATGAAAACTCCACTGCGAAAATTAATCCTCCGCATTTCAGTCACTACCTGTGGCTTATAAATTTTAATTGGCTCTAAGCTGCCACCTGAATTGACGTGCGGGTGTGTGATGCAAGGGACGGTCCCAAACAGCGCCAGCCATGCAATGCGTAGCTTGTAGGAAAAAAGGTGGGAGTGGGGGCGTCCGGTGCCGTAAGAGTGCGGGACATCTTTCTGTGCCAGTCCCCTGGATATCCATCTGCTTCGAGGGACAGGAGAAGGAATGAAAGGAGACCTCTGGTGTCTTCCTCCTCTGCAGTCCTTCCTTCTGATCCCTCAGTAAAGCCATAGCTGGTCGGTTTGGGCTGAGCACCGCACATGCGTCCGTCAAAAATTTGGGGGGAAGCGGTGCTTGGCGGTCACTACTTGCAACTGAGCCCCACACAAACGAGCTCACGTGAAAGCAGACCCCCAGCTGTCGGGCTCTCAGCTGCACCCACAGGTCGGCCTCTAAACGTGGAGGCCCCTGAGGACCTCTCCCTCTCGGGCGGAAGTGGGAAATTCTTGGATCCCTCCTAGCCGGCGCTGTCCAGCAGGACGATCAGTAGGGACCAGAACAGTCCCCATTTGCACCGTCCTGTGGTAGTGACCTCCTGCCTATGGCAACAGAAGCCCTCCCAATGTGGCCACTACTGCTGAAGTATTTGATGGTTACGTCCATCCTAGTTCCTCATACTTCCAACTGGTCTCCCAGCCCTGCAGATGTCCCCTGTCAGGCTACCCCACCCAAAAGGGCAGTTCTTGAATTTTCTCCTCCCGCTCCACAAAATGTCAAGCAATGAGAGCTGGGCATGGAGGACAGTGGCAGGCACGCCTCTGCTCTGCATGAGGCTCTGGGGGTTCAACACTGAAAAGAAAACCAAGCGTCCTCCGTCACCAGTGTCTCCGAGCGAAGCCTCACTTCCCAGCCTCACAGTCCAGGTCTTGCGCCCTAGCTGAAACTGTCCCCAGGCCTTAAGCCTTGGTTTTTTTCTCTGCACCTTGCAAGTCCCTCTCCCCAAAATGTTTTAGCTGTGTGTTATGGTGCACACCCATAATCCCAGCACTCAAGGCTGAGGCAGAGGCCGGCCAGATAGCTCAGGGGATTAAAGTGCCTGCTTAGGCAGATGCAGGGGCAGGAGGTTCGAGCCCCTGGCCTGCCGAACTGGAGGATCACTACAAGTGTGGTCTACATAGTGAGACCCCGTAGACCCCATACTAAATACACTGAAGGAGGAGGAGGAAAAGGAGAAGGAGGAGGCTGAAGCTGAGGCTGGAGGATCACTGCAAGGTGAAGGCTGAACTACATAGCAAGACTTTGCCTCAAAAAACAAACAAAATGTTTTGCCCCATTAGAAACTGTTCATCCTTCTAGTCCATGTCCTCCTCCTTCTCCTCCTTTTCCTCTTCCTCTTCCTCCTCCCCTTCCTCCTCTTCCTCCCCCTCCTTCTCTTCCTCCTCCTCTCCTTCCTCTTCCTCCTCCCCTTCCTCCTCTTCCTTCTCTACTTCTCTTCCTCATCCTCCTCTTCCTCCTCCCCTTCTTCCTCTTCCTCTTCCTCCTCCCCTTCCTCCTTTTCTTCCTCCTCCTCCCCTTCCTCTTCCTCCTCCCCTTCCTCCTCCTTCTTCTCCTCTTCCTCTTTCTTCTTCGTGACCATCCTGGGTCCCTTCCTCTCTCTTCCAGGGAGCAGAGCACAGATCCCAGATGCAGGCCAATAGCAAGGCAGATCTGTCTGTGAGAGGATGAACAATGAGCCCACGTCGGGTCACTACTCTCCCACACGGTCCTTCTGCCCAAGGTCCCACAGTCCCTGGAGACCTCCGGAAGATGTGCTTGTTACGTGGCAACCGTGTGGGTTCCACGCTTGCTCTAGCGGGGTGATGTGCCAGGGGTGGGAGCCCAGCCCACCACTCAGAATCCACAGTTCAGTAACCTACATGAGTTGTTCTCTATCGTTTCTGATGAGGTAAAGTTGTTTTTCCAATGGGGAAATAACTGACTCATTTGATGCCAGCCAGAAAGAGCTGCATGACAATGATGTCTATGACTTAGAAACAAACTGAGGTGGTCTCCAGATATAGCCCCCGAGCATCCCTGAGTCCTCCACAGCCACTATCAAAGGGTGACCCCTACACCAGGGCCTCAAGACCTCCTGGGCCCTCCTTTGGGATGGGCCAATATCAGACTTCCCAGATCTGATGGATCAGGAACTCCCGGGTGGACCAAGACTCTGGGCTTCCCTGAGCCCCTCAGATGGTTCTGATGCCCCAGTCCACACTAGAGCCTCTGAACCCCACATCCTACATGGGAGGATCCAACCAAGGCTGGACAGAAAAGACTCAACCAAAAATCACACCTATACTTACCATGTACAGGCCTTTCTCCTTGTCATTATGTCTTAAACAATGAGGGGTAACAACTCTTTTCATAATATCTATGCTGTATTAGGTATCATGAGTAGTCTAGAGATAATTTAAGTAGATGAAAGGATTTTGAGGGTTATAGGAAAACAATGCAGCATTTATATAGTAGCATCTTCAGACCATGGTATCCATGGGCGTCATGGGACTGATCTCCTGTAGATACAGAGGAATTATTGTATGTATGCACTGTGACAACACTGCAGGCTGTCGTGCCTGTTGTCCCCAGCTCCCCCTGCCCAGTCCCTGGCCTGTGCTGTCTCCCTGCTATAGGGCCTTCCACTGTCCAGTCTGTGTGGGCCGAATGAGCAAAAGAATTCTCAGAGGAACAAATGGGCAGAACGCTGAAAGCACATACAAGAGAAATGCCAGGTACAGTGGCACACACCTATGATGCCAGCTCTCAGAAAGCCAAAGCAGGAAGATGTGTTTGAGACCAGCCAGGGTACATAGAGAGTTCAAATTCAGCCTGAACTACATAGTGAAACCCTGTCTCAGGAGGAGGAGGAGGAGGAAAAGGAGGAGAGAAAAATTGAACGTCAGATTCAAAAGAACTCAGAGAGCTTGCCAGCCACCCACTCTGACTTTGAACCCAGTAAGCAGGAAATGTGTGAGAGACACTGGGGCTCCCCTCCCCCACCCAGACCTCTTCTCCCGCGGCCACTCCGACCCACACCCCACAGCACTGAGGCTCTGGTGACAGCCCTTTGCCTCTCAGCCTCTCCAACCTGAGTCGTGGATAAAAGCTCCCATGCAAACGACCTCCTCACACCTCAGAAGCCACGGAGTGCTTGGTCCTAAATGGCCTGTGCAGGACCCATAAATTAATTACTTAATATCATTTACAGAAGGCCAGTTGGTCTTGAGATGAATGGGGCTAATGCTGCTCTTGGCATCCGACTTAAAGAGCCAAGGCGCCAGCAATACAAAGGAAGGCTGCTTTCAACTCCCGGACCCACTGCTGAATAACCCCGCAAGGGGGGAGGGGGGTCCATTCAAGGCAAGAAGAAAGGTTTCTTTGGTGAAGAAATATTAATCTCAATATTCCACATGGCGTTAAAATATATGTTTGAGATCTCCAGAATGAAATGTTCATAAATAGATAAGCTGTAAGTGGATGATTTTTTAGCCTTGATTTTCCTTTACTGAAATATAATTAACACTTCCTGAAACCAGCTAGCTTGGGATAATTTAGTTCAATTGTAAGTATGCAAAACACTTAACAATTAGCTCCATGAAATGAGACTAGCGAGCTCCGAGCCGACTTCATTAATGCCCTAAGTGCATATGCCCTATTATAAGAGCTTTCAGAAATATTGTATGAATCTGCAGTGCCCCCATAGAATGGAACCAGGAGGGAGTTTCCGATTATTTCCATTCATTTGAAAGCTACATCTCATAAACGCAGTGGTCTGAAAGATGATGGCAATTGGTTTTAATATTTTTACAGCCGCTTCCGAAGTGGTAAAAAGAAAAGAAACCAGGGCATTGTAATAAGGTCTTTAAAGGCAGAGTGATTTCGTTTTGCCATAAAGAGGGCCCCCTAGGACTGAGGGAGGAGCTCATGGGTCCTCCGACTCACTGGTCCAGGTTCACTGGTGCCGCCTTGTGTGCATCCTTCTCCCATCCGAGTTTTTTTGTCTGCAGGATGGAGAGAGCCAGGAGTACTGTGCAACCATGCTGACAGCAAAGCCCTGGCCAATGAGAATGGGGGCCGGCGGGACGGGGGCAAGGGTGCCTGCCTGCTCACCCTGGTGAACGTTAGTGCTGTGGAATAGCACAAGACGCAGACATGATCTCTTGTCTAAACACTATTAGTACAAATCTTTCTTCTCATTGAACTAAGAGAAAGTAGCTGTGTATCCTATTTTATATATACAGATATATTTTTTCCACTACAAATTGGTCCTTCATTTATATCCCCTTTTTTGTTTACTTTTGTCAGAGATGGGTATTCCATTGCCATTCAAATACTGTAGGTGCGTGAATTCAGCAAAGTAATCCAATATAGTCCGGTAGTCCATAATAGTAGTGGGTTATCCACAGGACTGGCAATATCAGAAGTTGTTGACTTGAGCCTTTCACAGCTCAGCATGTTAATATGGCTCTACTTTTTATACCTTGTCTTAGGGGTGCCTCCCTGAGAGACCTGTTGAGGGTGTTACAGGAGATGATGAATGAGACAGAACCCCAAAAGGCAGCTGCTAATCAAATGCAAATGATTTGGATGAAAACGAAGGCTGGGGGCAAAGGTTTTGGGAGATTAAGATCAACTCTGGGGACAGTCATGGGACCAGAGTCCCCCAGAATAAAGATTCAAGCAGCTGTTCCCATTCCTGGAAGACCCTGGGCAAAAGCAAGTTCTTCCCGAGCACCTTGTCCTAGTTCTGTCCTTGGGACCAGGGACTGGCTGGTTGCACTCAGAACTGCCCCAGAGACAGGAAGCCCTGGTGGTGGCCCTAAGAGAACACGTGCACCAAAGGGGCAGCGCATCTGCAGGCAGAGGCAGGCAGCGACGTGAGCTGCTCACGGCCCAAGTGCCGCACCTGTGCAAAGCACTTCCCAATGGGGAGTGCATCTTGGGTATCTGGAAATCAAGGCTCAGAGAGGCCAGGGGACGGCCCAAGCTCACCCTACTAGTAAGCAGGACAGCTGAGATTTTTGGAGGACCTTCCACACTGACGCCCACGCTCCCTGCATCCACACCACATGCTGCTTGTACACCGCATGGCTGAAAAGTGTGGTGCATGGCTGAAGTGTTTAATTTCCTACACTAAAAGCACATTGCAGGGCCAGCGACATAGGTCAGCGGACTAAGCACCTACTTTGGCAAGCGTAGGGACCAGGGTTCGATCCCTTGTCCCAAATGCCAGGCTGGTCCCGCCCCTGGGCATGCTGAGCTAGTGACAGAGTCTGGATGTGGTGGCACGTGCCTGTATCCAGTGCTAAAGAGGCTGCAAACAGGAGGATCACTACAAGTCTAAGCTGCATAGCGAGGCCCTGTATGAAATATACAAAATGAAAGAAAAAAAAAAAGCACATCGCATGGACTCCCCTCAGAATATACCCCTTGCTTCCAAAACACTTATCCCACCATTCCTGCCTGTTTCTGAAGCAGTTCTGGAAGTCCTCTTTCATGGATGTCTTTAGTGGCCTCACTGTGGCTGGCTTCCGTGTCTGATTTGATTCCAAATGTTTCCCTTTCATGGTCATTTGGATGGCGAGGATTGGAGGGGGGGGATCTAGACAGTGTACAGTGCCTGATGTGGAGACTAAGATAGACAGGGACAAATCATAACATTTTTATAATTCTGGCTTCCTGTTGGATGGCACTCTGCAGCAGCATTCCCTGTATTTTTAGTCACAACTTGTGTGTCTTTCACTGCAATAAACTATTTATTTATTTATTTATTTATCTATTTGATACAGAGTCTCACCAGGCAGCTCCCACTCCTAATGATCCCCCTGTCTCAGCTTCCCCAGTGCTGGGATTACAGGCATGTGCCACCATGCCTGGGATTCCAGGGCCAGCACAGCATGTGGTACCAGGGGTTGAACCTGGTTCCTTGTGCTTTCCAGGCAGGCACTTAGACCACCCAGCTAACGCTGCAGGACAATAAACTTTTTAATTTAAACATTCACCATACATTTCAATCACCCCACCTAGAAACACGTGTGGGTGCAAATTCCAGCATAGTCCGGACCCAGCACAGGCGCATACAAATGCCTGTAGGACTCGAATGGAAAATATTCAGCAAGGCTCTTGTTTTGGTGTCCTACCGCCGCAGTAACAAAGTATCCTGAAATGTGTGGCTTAGAATGCACACGCTCATATTTTCCAGCTCTGAAAGTGCAAGGTCCAGGGCCACATTCCTTGTGGAAGCTGCAGACGAACTTGCCTCTTTCCTGTTTCCAGAGGTGTCCCATTGTTATGGCTGGGATCTAGATGCCCTGCCCCACCCCTCAGCCTCTGTCATAGAGTGGGCTTCCTAGAGTGCGTGATTAATTCATGAGCCAATGCTGGGATTATAGGTGTGAATGCTGCTGGGATTATGGGTGTGAGTGCTGCACCACTCTGGGGCAGACAGCCAGAATGCAACACGAGGGAGAGAAAGAGGCTCCTCTCTGCCTCTGCTCCTCCCTTTCATTTTTGCTGCTTTTGCTATTAGCTGGCCAACATGAACTGCTGCCCTCTGCCCTGTGCCAGCCAAGTGTGAACTGAAACCTCCCCAAATTAAATAAACCTTTCCTTCCTTAATGTTAGATGTCCAGTATTTTGCCCCAGCAACAAGAGAAAAGTAACCACGACACCCACATTCCTTGGCTGGTGGCTTTCTCATCCATCTTCCAAGCTAGCAGCAAACCACCTTTGAATCTCTTTCTCTCTCTCTCTCTCTCTCTCTCTCTCTCTCTCTCTCTCTCTCTCTCACACACACACACACACACACACATACACACACACACACAAACACACACACCTCAGCCTCCACCACCACAGCTTTTTCTAGAATCCTGACTCCTCTGCTTCCTTCTTGCAAGGAGTTTTGTGATTACACGGGGCCCTTCAGATTATAACCTGGGATAACCTCCTGGGCACACGACTCTTATAAACCATGTCTGCAAAGTCCCCTTTGCTAGGTAAGGTGACATAGTCACAGAGTCCAGAATTCACAGTGGGATATCCGGAGGCCCATTATCCAACCACAGACCTTAATGCATAAGTGGGACCCTAACAGCCATGCCTAGTCAGACATGGGGATAGAGCCCTGTGATCCTAGCACTTCGGAGGTTGAGGCAGGAGGATCCCCTCAAGTTCAAGGCTGTCCTGAGCTCCAAAGCAAGTTCAACTCTATCCTGAACTGTATAGCAAGACCGTGTCTCAAAAGAAAGGGGGGGGGGGGAAAGAAAGAAAGAAAGCCAAAAGCTATAAGACATAGGACAAACTTACTTTCAGGTTTTTAGACTTGATATTGAATACTGGTACTACTTATGAATAATGCTAATTTAGTGGCTACCATTTACATACTCAGTATCATTATAAGTACCTCCCAAAGACAGTGTTATTGGGCCAGCCAAATAGCTCAGCAGATTAAAGCACCTACAAGCAGGTGCAGGGACCCAGGATTAGATCCCTGGGCCTGCCACGCTGGCCCCACCCCCAGGGTGCACTGAGACAGTGATTGAGACTGGGTGTGGTGGCATGCACCTGTAATCCCTGCTCTTGGGAGGCTGTTAACAGGCGGATCACTACAAATCCCATCTGGTAGTGAGACCCTGAACACCCTGTAGATTCTTCCCTAAAACACAATAACAAACAAACAAAAAAAGGGTCAGTGTCATGTGATCATTGAAAAAAAGCCCTGAAGTTTTGACATCATTCTCCATAATTCATAAAGTCAAAACTGAGACTTCCCCAATTGTAAGGGCTGCTCCAGGCCATACTTGGAAAATGGCGCAGCTGGACCTAAACCCAGGATCTCCAGGGGAGCCTGGTCACTTTGCATCTCCTCCTATACCCAGTGAGAAGAGACGAGTCCCTTGCCATTCAGGCTGTCTTGGACATGACTCTCCAGGAGCAGCCCAGCCCTGAACCCTCTGACCACAGACTGGAGACCTCTGGACCCCGGCTTCTGGCTGACAGCATCCACATCACTGCGGTCCTTGGCGGCCGAGGATGAATAGGATGTGGAGAAAGATCTCCAAGCGTCATGCTCAGAACCACGCTCCACAGATGCCCTTCGAGCTGCTGCAGCAGGACCATTCATCAGGCGTGCACAAGCAGGGCAGCGGAGACAGGGTCTGCGCCCGATCCCGGCTGTGCCGCACAAGGGATGGATGACCTGCTTGACAGAGCAGGACAGGCCGGCGGGCCAGCCAGGGCGACGCTGCAGGCAGTGCCTGCAGCCCCAGGAGGAGGCCCCACGTCCTGGGAAGGATCCCACAGCCTGCTGGCCACCAGGAGAGGACTCACTCCCTGGCTGCACAGCAGGGTGGCCGGCCAGTGTCCTGTAACTGTCTGCTCTGCCACTAGTAAGCTCAGCAACCTTGAACAAGTCATGGCCCTCGCCGTGCTTCAACTGCATTAATTGTGACATAGGGTTGCTGTGAGCCCGAGGTGAATTAAAGCACAGAAAGCACTCAGTGGCCACTTGGTCCACACCAAGAACTGTGCATCAGTGGCAGGTGTCTTCGTACAGTGCGGCCCCACCTTCTTTTTTGTGTTTTGGGTTTTTGTTGTTGTTGTTGTTTGCTTGTTTGTTGAGATAGGGTCTCACTATGTAATTCAAGCTGCCTTGAGCTCACAGCATTTCTCTGGCCTCAGCCTTCTAAGAGCTGAGATTACAGACAGGTATCACCACGCCCAATTTCAGCTTCCTGGGCATGGAAGGATGGAAGGAAGCTGGGGCATGCATGAGATATTTAAATTGTGTGTCTGGTATATTCCACTTAACATTGTCATCTCCACTGCATGTAAGTAGCATAACTTTCATTTTTTTAAAAACAAGGCAACAAGAACGGGCAGGTGGCTGTGGTCTGGAGGACAGTGGCCTCTCCTTCTTCCTGTGCTTTTGCCTTCAGGGCTTCTGAAGCAGGATGGGCAAGACGCTCCCAGAATAGGACACTGCCGGCTTTCCCCACATCTCTTTTGTGGAATGGCTCACCTGGCTAGAAATTGTAACATGAAGAAAGACACAGAACCAAGAGAAATGGGGATGGTGTTGGGGTGATGGGACGCCACAGCCACAGCAAACTAAGTGCTCTGCAGACAGAGCCAGAGGAAGCAGTCACCCAAGTGGGGCAGCCAGGAGCAGGCAGAGAACCCCTACCCAGGGAGGACAGGACAGAGCTCACAGACACAGACAGAGAAGCCATCTCGCTATCTGGTGGCCCTAGGGCCCAGCTTCCACAAGCCACCTGGCCTTGCTTTCTACTAGACAACTGGGCAGTCCCCAATTTGGAGCACGAGCAGGCCCAGTGGGCAGTACCCGATGCACTCAGAGATGTTGCCGGCAGCTATGAACCTGCTGCCTTCTCCAGGGTATCCACCAAGAAGCCGGGCGTGTTACTCAAGGCCCCTTGGCCCTGGGATCAGGATAGAATCCATGCCGTCGGAAGGCCCTTCCCGAAGATGTACAGCTGCAAAGATGCCCCCCTTCCAAGGATAAGCACACAGAGGATGCCAGCCCAGAGCTCACAGCACAGCTGTCTCCAAGGGAAGAACCAGCTGCGAAGCATGCCGCGGAACCTCAGCCCAGGCAGGACAAGGATTGTTTGTCTTGCCTGCCTGGAACTGAGACTCTCCTGCACCACACAAAGATACAGCCTTGCAAGGACACTGGATTATCGACAAGTGGGCTGTTGGAGTCAAAGGGCTTTACGCTGTGACCGTGCTCCTGAGGGGCTTGGTGACCTTAGCACAATTACCTACCTTAGAGTTGCTCAGAGGGAGGATATAACTCAGTGATAGAGTATGTGCAGGGTGTGTAGGGCAAGGTCCTGGGTTTGATCCCCAGCACAAAAAAATAAAAATAAGAATAAACTCCTTTCTTGGGTGGTGTGATTTGTGAATACTTAACAAAATAATACCTCTAAAGTAAGATAGTGTGAAAGGTCTGCTTGCTACCTGCCTTTCATTCTAAATGGCCAGCAATAGGTAGGTACTGAAAAATGTGCTGTGATGGGGGAAGATTTAGATGGAACTGGTTTGTTGGTTGGCTGGTTTGTTGGGTGGATGAATGGTTGAGTGGAGGAGTGGATGGACAGATGGATGGATGGATGGACTGACAGACGAAAGGATGCATGAATTGGCTTGTTGGATGGATGGATGGATGGATGGATGGATGGATGGATGGATGGATGGTTGGTTGGTTGGTTTGATGGATGGATAGATGGATAGGTGGGTATCTACAGATACACGTACACATCTATACTCCCAGCACTTAGGAGGCTGACATAGGAAGATTGTTATGAATTTGAGGCCAGCCTGGGCTATATAAGGGAGTTGGAGACCAGCTTGCATTGCACAGCAAGATCTTGTTGAAGAAGGAAGAGGAGGAGGACAAACTTATTGCTGCTGAGAGGAAATCCCACTGAAATGTAAGCAATTCAGGTACAAATCTGACTACTGTGTTCTTGTATCACAATTGATTTTTCCTTGACACTTTCACAAATAATGTCTCCTGTGCATACACAGCCACCCTAGGGAGGCAGAACTGCTTCCCTGTCACACAGATGAAGCCTCTGGCCCCTGACTTCCCCTGCCAGCCTGACTATCACAAACAACCAATTCTCCTTTTCCAGAGAGGAAACATAGTGGACTTGGGCAGACTAGTTGTCCCTACCCTGAACACCATCTCATTATTGACCTTGAGAATGCTGGGAGGCTTCTAAATCCAGAATCCCTTCTTTTTATCTATGAATAATAAGGACCCAAGCCAAGCATGGTAGCACATGCTTGAAATCCCAGTACTAGGGAGGCTAAGACAGGAGGATCATGGCAAATTTGAGACCAGCCGGGGCTATAAAGTGAGCTCAAGGCCAGCCTGAACTGTATAGCAAGACCCTATCTTTATAAAAGAAAAAAAAGGGACCCCTGGAGTTGTCTGATATCAACAGGATCTGACTCTGTGGGTCTCGGGAAGCCAAGTGGGGATGAAATGAAGTCATAAGGATGCAGTCAGCCTCGAGGGGTGCGGGCAAGAGCTCCTCTGATGTCAGCCCCCCTCACCCCACACACGCAGCTGGCTGTTTTGCTCGATGCCATTCAACATACACATCCACAAACCTGCCCTGCAGCTTCTACTAGACCACAGGCACCTGGAGAGCAGGAACCATCTCATTCATTCTGTTCTCCCTTATTCCCAAGTCAGGCTACAGTGCAGATTGAAAGAATAAAAACTAAAACAAATGAATGGCTTCCTCATAGCATGCTCAGTTTCAGGACTTCCTTGCTCTGGTCGTCATGAAAACCTGTCCTGGGAGTCTCACCCGTCACCCTGGGGAGCTAGGGCCTAGTACAGGTTCAGGACCAGGATTTCTATTAAATCAGGATCAAATGTGCTGCTGTGAATAAAGCACATGCAGGTGTTCAGAGGCTAGGTCAGTGGGAGGGAGGGGTGTCAGCTGCCTCTGAGCCCAGAAATAGATTCCAGGTTTGAGGGCACTGGCTCCTTTGCCTGTCTGTCTGTCTGTCTCTCTCTCTCAGACACACACACACACACACACACACACACACACACATATCAAGGAAACAAAACAGACAGTCACAGACTGGGCATGGTGGTGCATGCCCGTAATTCCAGCATTTCAACAGCTGAGGCAGGAAGACTGCTGAATTCAAGGCCAGCCGTTAATACATAACAAAACACTGTCTCAAAACAGAAAGAGACAGAGAGACAGAACCCTCACCTAGGAGGTCCCAATCCTCCTATCAGTGGGTGGAAGCCAGGAGGAGTACAGGACAGCTGAGCCAGGCAGGAATCTACAGACACAAGGGGGTCTTTTCCCTGACGGTGTGACCCACCATGTGCCGAGTGGCAGTATCAACAGAGATGGAGCTGAACAGCTGCCTGCTCAGGGACCGCATTCTGGTCTCGATTCTGCAGGAAATGCAGAGTTCAAGGAAGCAAAGGGAAGCCAAGGATGAGAGAGATTCTGAATTCAAACCAAGAACTCAGCCGAGAAGAAAGGTCAAGCTGAGCCCATGGTGCTGGCACTGCCTTTAGGATGGCTACACTGCCTAAGCCATCCTCCCGACGCACCACGGGAGGGACAGCTCTGAGACTGGAGAGATGGCTCAGTAAAATAAATGCTTGCCTGGCAAACACAAGGGCCTGAGTTCAATCCCTGGTTCCTCCAAAAATAAAAAGGAGGGACAGCTCTGTGCTCACCGCCCCATACTTTGCAGAGGGCAAGACGCCTGTGACTGTCACCCCCACCACCTCATTGTTCATCAGGCGGCATGGCTGCTGGCACCAGGGCTTGCTGAAGAGTTGGCTGCAGCTGGAAGAGGGCAGTGGAGGAGGAGCTAGGAAACCCCGCCCTACCTGTACTTTACCCCCCAGGCCCCAGAGCTGCTCCTGCTGGTTCCTGCTGTTCCCAGCCCCTGAATACCCTTCACAACCTCTTTCCTTGCTGGTTATCACAGTTCAAGCTGTGTTTGCCTGAGCCTGCCCTGGCTGTTACCACTGCATCCTCACCCTCCCTCCTAGGGTGCTTGCTCCATCCCTGGCTGCCCTGGAAACCCCAGCGTTTACCACATGATGCATAATAGCTGCTCAATGAATGTTTATGTGGCCATTGCATATAGTAAAGGAAGCCCTGGGTGGACGGTAGGACAGGGAAGAGGAGGAGAACTGATGAAGCTGGAGGTGAGATTGGAAAAGGAAAACTTGGTGGGCTGGAGACAGGGCCACAGAGACAGCTCAGGGCTGGTGAGGGAGGCTTGGGGAGGTCTCCCAGGTGTGACCAGAAAAAAGCATGAGAACCACTTGAGCTCTCCCTTAGGAGGCAACTTGGTGATAGGAGAGGAGGGTGAGGCCCCCTTGTGATGTTCCTAAGGTAACTCTGGGGATGGACACACCCAACCTGTAATAACCATGGGCAATGGGGAACAGCTGGATTGCTCCCACTGCCCCAGCTACAGGAGCCAAGGGCCCACTCACACACTGAAAGAGAGGCAGCTGTTTAAGCAGCTCCCCACCTGAACCAGCCGCTCCAGTCACGCCCCACCCCAAGCCATCACACAGTCATATCAAAGCCTGAGGAAGGAGCTCCAAGAGAATAACTCACTGAGGCGGGGGTGCCCGTGAGCTGGGAGGCTGGCCTCTTCCTCACAGCTGCGTGCTTGCTGAGCTGCAGACCCTGCAGCCCCCTCTGCTGTGGTGCTGGACAGGGAGTCCAGGGAGGGGGATCACGGGCAAAGCAGACCTGGGCTTGCCGGCTTAAGGAGGTACACGAGCATGGACCATGGTTCCCACCTTCCCTTGGGGATCTTGGAAAGCAGAAGGCTTGTTGGAGAAGCCAATACCCCTAGTGGGAACCTAGCAAGAAGCAGAAGGGGGCCTCTGAGTCAGCCTGGCCTCCCATCCAGAAGAGGAGACTTTCAATCCAGGATCCTGCAATTTTGGGCCACAGTGGACTTGATGAGTTTGTAAAGCTAAGGCCTCCACTACCATGTGTTGAGGCAATAAGACAGCTCAGCAGGAAGGAGTGGCTGGAGAGGAACATAACTCCTTCGCTTCTCATGCCACCAGGCTGACACTTGGAGACCATTCCATGGAGACCAGTGTGAAAGCCACTGCCTGGGCTGCTGGGCAAAGCAATAAGCCAGACTGGACTGGATGACCACCGCAGCTCCTCATGAAGACAGAACTTAAGTCAAAACCTCCTCAGTCTTAATTACCAAACAAAAAAATCACCAGACTGGCCTCTCACTGTATGTCTTTATTTATACTGTCATTTGCTCTGGCATTTTCATATCCAACTTTCCGTTGGAAGACAGATGCCTGGATGTTCACACCCTGTTCTAATGGCTTAATACCCTGGGTACTGGTGCGGGGAGGGGCCTTGCGGGAGGGGGCAGGAAAGCTGCCGCCACATTGAGCGCAACTTTGGAGCAAATGGATTTGAATATTCATTAAACAACATTTAATTTAAACACCCAAACTCTGAAAGCAGCAGCATATGGCCTGCTTTATTTTACATAAACTGAATAGGAGGTCGGTCCATCAGTTGCTGCAGACGTAATGTTCATTACCAATGAAGAACGATTTCCTCTGAGGGTCCCACAGCGCTGTCCTGAGCCCCCGGGCCTGCAGTCCCCACAAGGTCAGACGAGCCCGGACAGAGGCTCCCTGTGGCCCATGACGTGGTGCGGTAGGGCGTCGTGGGCCCCTCGGTGTGCCCAAGGAGAGTGGACTGGACAGTGGCCCTGGCCCTCCCGCACTGCAGCTCCCTGGGGCGGGGCAGAGCCCAGGTGGCACTGATCTGACGCCCTGTGCACACCCCGCCTCACGCACCCACACGCAGCTTGGGGGGCTCTGCACAGGACACTCTGGCTACACAGCCAGGTGCGTGTGTGAGCCTGGGCCCTGCAGCTCCGCGGGTGGGCGGGTGGGAGTAAGCACACCCTGTGCACACACTTCTGCAAGAGATGTGTGCGCATGGCACCACATGCCAGGGGGACCTATCTGTGTGCACATATATGCAGGGTCTCTCTGGGCACACCTCTGTGTGTGTGTGTGTGTAGGATTCTCAGTACGTCAGTATATAGGTGTACACACCTACATAATTTTATACACAAACAAATGAAGTGAAGCACCTTGCCCCTCGGGAATCTTAATTTGGGATCCACAGACCATCTATGGGGATGCGGGGATAGAAAGTTAGAGGCCCAGGAGCCAGGCATGGTGGCACACACCTGAAATCCCAGCCCTTGGGAGGCCAAGGCATGTGGATCACCATGAGTTCAAGGCCAACCTGGGCTACATAGTAAGGTAGGCCTTGAACTCACCATCTAGCCCAAGCTGGCCAGGAATTCACAGCGATCCTCCTGCCTCAGCCTCCTGAGTGCTGGGATTACAGGGCTGTACCATCATACCCAGCCTATAAATTTTATTAAAGTGAAAAATATGTATTTTAATGATAAGTAACAGATAACCCAACTGAAACTTCTACTTAACAGTTATGTACCTTGAACAGTACCTGTTAGCCCTGCAGCTGGAGCTCAGGGACATGAATTCTTCAGGCAGGTTGGTTGAGGGTCTGGCTGTTTCTCTGGTATCCTCCCAGCACTTTTCTGCTCCAAAGGTCACCTCTGTCCCCAGACAGGGAGAGAAAAATGTCTGCAGATTCCGAGGCTCAGATCTCTAGGGAAGACCATCTCAAGCCAGAAAGATCCTGTCCCAACAGTCAGGTAGAAACCACCTCACTGCTCTTTCTGGTCCTCCTTTCCAAGATAATGAAAAAAAAGGAACAATGGTCATGCCAAAAAGGGCCACAGTCACGCACAGCCCACTGCACAAACTGCGCCTGGTGTACCCAAAATAAGGCCATTAAGAAATTTGTCATTCAAGGCCGGGCGTGGTGGTGCATGCCTGTAATCCCAGCACTCAGGAGGCTGAGGCAGGAGGATCATTGTGAGTTCGAGACCAGCCTGAGCTACAAAGTGAGCTTAAGGCCAGCCTGAACTGCATAGCGAGACCCTGTCTCAAAAAGACAAAAAAAAAAAAAAAGGAAATTTGTCATTCAGAACATAGTGGAGGCCACCGCCGTCAGGAACATGTCCAGAGCAAGTGTCTTCGGCATTGATGTGCTCCCCAAGCTGCATGTGAAGCTGCATTACCGTGTGAGTGCTGTCATTCACAGCAAAGTGCTCAGAAATCGATCTCATGAAGCCCACAAGGACCAAACTCCTGCACCCCGATTTAGACCTGCTGGTACCACCCCACGACCTCCACCAAAGCCCATGTAAGAGGAGCTGGGTCTCCATGGACTGAAGAAAATTCTCTTGAGAAATAATAAATTAAATTATACTTAAAAAAAAAACAATCACCTCACCAACTCTGATGGGACCAATGTCAGTCACTTTGGCCAGGGGCCGTTCCATGTGTTGGCTGGCCTAGGCCTCACTGCTCACTCAGCATGCCATATTGTCATTGGCTTAGGCCAACAAAGATCCCTCACCTTCAAGATAAGCAAAGTGACACAAACAGGGAGAGACAGTAGGGTGACAGAATGGGCTGTGAACTGTGAAGCCTGCATCTCAGCTTCCAACCTGTCCCTGCTCTGGGGTCAGGGCCACCCTAGGGCCCACTGACCACCGCCAGGGTGACCTGAGAAAACCTGTCATGTATATCTCCAGGCATCATGACAGGCCCTCAATCTGCCATGGGGTTCACTGATGGATACTCAAGTTTGCTGGGAGATGCAGAAGGTGAGGCTAGGCCCTTTCCCCAACTTGGGGGATAGGGGGTTCTCTTTGTGTGCCTCAGTTTCTCCACATGGACAGAGGAGACTGGACTAAATCTAAAGGCCCTTCTCAAGGGACAGGGCAGGTCCATGGCGAGTGGAGAGTTGCTGAGACTCAGTATCTCACAGGCCCAGGGACTGCGGTCACCTCAGGCCCAAGTCCCTGCTGCAGCCACTGGCTGTCGCCCTGCCTCTGCTTCCCACCCCTGACATAGCCGCAGCCCAGTGGATCAGTCAGTCAGCCAATCAACAGCTGCTGCTTTATAGGGTCCCAGAAGTGTTGGAAGTGCTAGAGGCCCCATCCTGAGGAGAGAGTGGACAGAGAGCTGGAGTGGGGGTGGGGAGTGGTGGGTGTTCAGACAGGTGCAAGTTCACCAGGCCCTCACTGTCACAGCAGGTGGAGAGGGGACACAAAGGTTTGCCTCTGACAGTGCCCTTGGCAGGGCCACATGCAATGGCATGCACCACTGCCCACATCCCCCAGGCCCAGGCCCCCTGGAAATGCCCTCTGTGTCCCAGGCCCCTCTCCACACTCACTGCCAGGCCTGTCTTGGCCTCCTGCCATGAACCCCTCAGTTTTCCCTTGCCTACAGATCTAGATGCCTGCACCCCTCTTCCCAAAAAGCCCCTCCCTGTGTTTCCAAGCCCTTGGCTCTTATCTGCAGCCCAGCCCGGGAGAGTGCAGGAACTGGTGATCTCAACATGCTTCCCCTAGCCACGTGCTCACCGGGGGTGGGGGAGGGGAGCAGCAGTGAGTGCACAGCCCACAGGTCACACCTGGGCTGGATCATCACCTAGGGCAGCCTGCCATCCAAATGCTCTGGCTTCCAAGGAAGGAGCCTGCGGGGGATGTCATAGGCAGGTGGCATCAAGAACCTGCCTGTGTAGAGGCAGCAGTGACCCAGCGTAGCCTGCAGCAGACATGAACCCCAAAGTCTACCTCTGTTTGCCCAGCTGAGCCTCCAGGGCCCCATCCCTCCCATTCCTGACCACCCTTCATGCTAGTTCCAGTGAAGCTCAACCTCCAAAGGAGCCCTCAGTCCCTCCGGGCACACTTGGGGGACCTGCCCATCTGCCCAGCAGCACCCGGAACCACCAATGCACTGGGGAAAGTAGCCACTGTGAGGGCCACAGCTTCACCACGTGACTGCAAGGGAGGCGACCCACACACACGACTGTCACATAAGCTCAGCACTCAGGAAGCTGAGGCAGGAGGGTTAGCGGCAGTTCAAGACCAGCCTGAGCTACTAAGGAAGCTCCTGAATCCAAAAACACAAAGACAACAGTAGGTGGGCAGGCTGAACTCAGAAAGCCATATGGTAAGCACAGGGCCTACCCCAACACATTTTCCAAACTGATTGTAAAAAATCCTCCTGCTGCCCCTGAAGCCAACCTCCTGGCCGCAGTCCTACCTAGAAATACTGGCCTCCCACTGTACCTTGGAGCCCACCACTCCCACCCATGCTGCACCCTCCATGGATATGCTGGACTTTTGGGGGCCAGCTAGGTGTAGTGTCACAGGCCTATAATCCTACCGCTCAGGAGGCTGAGGCAGGAGGATCACTACCAGTTCAAGGCTGGCCTGGGCAATACAGCAAGCTGAAGGCCAGCCTGGACTATACTGTGAGAGCTGATTGAAAAATTTAAAAAAGAACTTTGTGTGTACTCAAACTGCCCCTGGCAGGTGGGCCTTGTGGAGAGGACAGCCCACCCTTCTCAAGGGGCAGGGCGGAGGGGCTGCTCCTGTCTCAGCTGCCTCCGCCACCTTCAGGATGTGGGAAAGCCAGGAAGATTCCTTCTCCCGTCTCACCCTCCCTCACCTTCCGCCCAGGGACATTAGAATTAATGGGATAACAGATCAAGGGCCTCCAAGGAAACAGGCGACATAAATCCAAAGTATTGTTATTAAATTCCAAATTTAGCCCTCGGGATCCGTGAGACGTGGCAGATCTGGGCTGAGAGCAATCCCAGCTGCGTGGACAGGAAGTCCCCATGCAGCCGTGAGGTGCGGGCTCTCGGGGTGCAGGGAACCCCAAGAGCCCCCTGTAGCAATGCGGCTGAGGAGCAGCACCCCGGGCATGCGTGTCCACCCAGCCTAGTGGGGCTCTTGCTGTCCCGGGGGCAGCCCTCTCCCGGCAGCTCTCAGTTTTGAAATCCTCCTCCTGTCAACCAAACCTGCTTCCCTGCACCTTCCACACTCCACGTACCCTTCTCCCAGGATGGCCTAGACGAAAGGAGCTGCTGTCCTCATGTCCCTTCGAACTGGCTTCCAAAGTGACACAACTAAATCCAGACATAGTGGCACATCCCTGTAATCCCGGCACTCAGGATGGGAGAACCGAGGCCAGCTTGCACTGCCTGCTACATTGAAGGGCAGCTGAATGAATTTCCACACTTCACACTCAATGGATCAGTGGCTAAAATCAAAAATATAGGGCCGGGGAGACAGCTCGGTAGAATAAGTGCTTGCCTGGAGACTGCAGAGTCCTGAGTTCAATCCCCAGTAATGCAAATAAATGAATTAATAATAATAATAATATCAAAAATATAGATAGGGCTATCACCTGGCAAGGCCCTGGGTTTGAAGTCCAGAGCCAAAAAAGGGTCAGATAGTAACAAAGAGTTAGATACAGAGAAACCATACCCCTCCTACATAGGAGGACAGAAAGCTGCCCAGCTGTAGCAAGGTCTCCCTGAACAATACCAGCACAGCCACCGGCCACCATAGCCCTGGGCCTTAGCTCTTTTCAGCAACCCCAGCTCTCCAGCAGATTTTCCCTTGAGCATCAGGGCTTCCGTTTGGAAAGTATCCACTCCCTCCCTCCCTGCATGGCAGACAGGCAAGAAGAGTCTCCCAAACCAACCGCTGTCCCCCAAGGCTGAGCCTACGGCAGACCGCATTTCCAGTAATGGAGAGGAGCGGAAATGACTAGATGACCTCTAAGGAGGCCTCTGTGGGGGATGGGTGGCCTCTCCCAGGGCCCAGGCGCAGGGTGGGGCCCCCTTGGGGTCAAGAAAGGTCTGACCCTGCTGCATCAGTTGGTGGCTGGGAGTGAAGAAGTCCTCAGATCTCACATGCACAGTGACACACACCTGTGTTCCCAGAAAGGCCAGGAGGAAGTTCAAGGCTAGCCTGAACTACATACACGGCGACACCCTGTCTAAAAAACTGGGGTGCAGGGCAAGCAGCCCAGAGCTGGTTATGCCTTGTGCGGGCTGGGCCAGATGCTCCCTTGGGGCTCTGGGACGCACACCGTACATCTACAGAGCTACAGGGCCAGAGACCTGCTTGCTACCCTGAGCAGCTTGCCCGGGTGAGCTGCCGCAGGGTATAGGTGCCCAGCCCAGACTAAGAAGGTGATGCTGAAGACCCCAAGGCAGCAGCGTTCAGAGCAAATACACCCTGCAGGGGAGAGGAGAGCACCTGTAAATCTTTCCTTCTTCCCAACACCACAGAACGGAAATCTATAGAGGTAAATCCTGGGTGTCTAAAGAGCTGAACTTTTAAGAAAATCCAATTTGATAGGTTCCACCCTGTCGCCCTGCAGCAGGTCCCTAGGAGTAGCCATGGTCTGATTCAGGCTTATCCTGGGCTCCAGGGCTGGACCTGAGACATGGCAAGAGATGCTGACGACCCCCTTCTCAGTCACTCCCTCATCCTAGGAGGAAATTGAGGCCCTAAAGGGTAGTGGGGCAAAGCAAAGACAGACTGGTGTGTGACCTGGGTCGGGGCCCCACCCACGCTTTCCAGAGAATGAGGCAGAGGCACAGCGTCCTAGAGCTCAGCGCTGGCCATGACTGATCGATCGGCTGCCGGGTTCCTGCCACTCTGTCCCCCAGAGAAACAACAAGCCTGGGCAGCTGCAGAAGGGGGTGCTGGGTGTACAGGCTCTGCAGGGCCTGAGGCAGTAGGCAGACACCACCAGGCCCCCAGGAATGGCAGGAAACCGCAGGCCCAGCTCCCCGAGAGGGCCAAATCTTATAAACAAGATTCCCGCCCCCATTAGACCTTCTCTGAGAAGAAGGGTGACCTCCCCGTGTGTCTGCCACCAGGCTTTCTTTTGCTAACACAGCTAGAGTGGCTCGACAACAAAGCCCGCAGCTTCCAAGCCTGTGCCCACAGTGCCCCCTTGTGGGCAGCTTCGGGATCCCATCACACACAGCAGGGAAGGCTGCACACAGCAGCGGTCTCTCCTGGCCCCTGCTGTCCCCTCTGAGATGTTCCTCCGCCCCTGGCTCAAGGGTTCTAACTTTAGCTTCATCAGAATCACCCATCAGCTCCACCCATTCTGACCAGGGCCTGAGAGCTGGCATGGTAGCAGGTCCCCAGACGAGGCTGAAGGAGCTGTTCAAATCTGCGCAGAATCCCTGCCTCATAGGCAGTGACTGGAGCAAGCACACTGCACAAAGGGCCCCGAGGGCCCCTCAGAGCAGTGCAACTCTCACTTAGTTGCTGAGCCTCAGCTCCCTCATTTGTAAAACAGGGGTAGCCAGGCGTGGTGGTGCATGCCTGTACACCCAACACTCAGGAGGCTGAGGCAGGAAGATTGCTGAGTTTGAGGTCAGCCTGGGCTACATAGCAAGACTCTGCTTACAAGAAACAATTTTCAAATGGGCCTAACTATACCTCCCTCAGAGTGTGAAAGGTAAATCCATGCTTACCTCACTCCCATAATGCACTCTCATGTTTACTAATTAATGGTCTCCCCCCCCCCCTTTTAGTACTGGGGATTGAACCTGGGGCAGCATTTTTTTAAAAATTCATTTATTTATTACAGTGTCTCGCTACATGTCACAAATTCTTTTTTTTGCGGGGGTGGGGGTGGGGTCAGCTCAGCCCGCCCTGGGGGGAGGGGCTGGCATGGCATGTGGTGCTGGGGCTTGAACCCCGATCCCTGAGAGGCGCTGTAGACCGCTGAGCTATCTTGCCAGCCCAGCAGCATCATTTTTAATAGCAGTAGGAACAATACCACCATTCTCTTGCCAGCTTCCTGAGGACAGAGACAGTGCCCTTCTAGACACCCAGGATTGTCAGGGGCAGAATGGGCCTTAGAGCATCTTTAGCCCAAAATGTCCCCT
The DNA here is from genome assembly GCA_004027165.1 of Ctenomys sociabilis. Lineage (NCBI taxonomy): Eukaryota > Metazoa > Chordata > Mammalia > Rodentia > Ctenomyidae > Ctenomys > Ctenomys sociabilis. The sequence goes on from PVKA01011242.1 coordinate 50,531, forward strand.
GCCTTGGCTGCTCAGCCTCACCAGGGAAGGTGTCAGAATTCCCAGTGGTTGGGAGCCTCACAAGCGGGGTCCTGCAAACTGCACCAAGGCTCAGTGTTTAGACATCCACCCCGCTCCCCCCGCCCCCACCATGGGCACCTGCGCAGTGAGTCTGAGCTGCAACAGGGACAGGAAGATGGAAGCCCATGTGCTTCACCCATCAAGGGCCCTGCTGGTGGGAGACTGCGCGGTGAGGAGCTGGCGTTCCAGTCCCCGTCCTCTGTCTGGGAGCACTGCTTGGACACCGCCCTGTGGGCCCCATCCTCTGCACACGATGAGCGATCACAGCTGAAGCATTTCCCCCGTGGAGGAACTCAGAGAGTAACAGGGGCACTCAGCCCACAGCTGGACATCAAATTCACCAGTATTTTCTTGTACTCAGCCAACATACGGACCAGCCCCTCACCTGGCTGCCTGTTCCCTAATGCCCTCTCCAGGTACTCCCTGCACACTGGGCCCACCCAGGTGATGCACACCAGCCAAGGTCTCTCGGTCTGGCAGAAGACTGCTCAGGCAAATGGTCGGGGAAGGACAGCTGAATCTGCAGGAGGGACACTCACTGCCTGGAGCTACCATGGCCCTTAGGACTTGGGCATTCCACCTGTGTCCTCCCAGCCAAACTCAAGCTTTCTGAAATGGAATCTCTCCCCGCAGAAACTGTGCAGCTCCACCAATGCCACCAGCCAGGCAGGACCCTCAAGCCTGGCCCCAAAGCGGGTGACTGCCACCAGCACACTCAGCTCCCACCCCGGCTCACCTCCCTCCCCTGAAGGCCAGCCAGTGCACCTTGCCTCCCTGAAGCTTACTCTTCATCTTTGCATCTTCTATGGCCTCAGAACGAGCCTCGCTCCCATACTTCTAATTTAGGTTGTGTGAAGGGTTTCTGTGTTGAGACAGGGCCTCACTATGCAGTTCAGGCTATCCTTGAGCTCACTTTGTAGCCCAGGATGGCCTCGAACTCACAATAATCCTCCTGCCTCAGCCCCCAGTTCTGGGATCACAGGCCTGCGCCACCACTCTCGGCTGCAGATCACGTCTTGCCCTCTTCACTGGGTCTCTCCGAGAAGCCTGCTGGGGCCCAGCCTTCTGCTACTGAAGGCTGGATTCCGATCACCTTAGTATCATCAATGCTATTGTATGGTGAGGGACAAGTCAGGTCACTGGATTCCAAGTTGTTTAGCCTCAGCCTCAAACCCAGGGGTTTCTTCGGGGTGGGGGTTGTTTGAGGTGGGGCCTTGTGGTGGCCCATGGCTTTGGGCTTGCAGGAATCCTCCTGCATGCTAGAATCAAAGGGTGTGCCACCACAGCCAGCTACAGGGATAGCTTCTTTACTTTTCCAGGTTTTAGAACCACAAACCACACCCTCCATGTCCCCCAGGTACCAGGGTCTGGCACACACAGCACAGCAGTTGGCGTTTACATGAAAAGATTAAATACAAGACACACCAGTTATAAGAAAGTCAAATGCAGGAGTGCAGATCTGCCCACACACTAGAGACCCAAAGAATGCAGCTGAGGGCCTGGGTCCCACAGCAATGTCCTGCACAAGTCCAGCTGGAGGCCCAGAGCCCACGGCAGTGCTCTTCATGAGTTTAACTGGAAGCCTAGAGTCCATGACAATGTCTCATGCAAGTCTGTATCAAGGATCTACACTGGGAAGGCCCAAAGGTCAGCGGTGGAAGCTAGAAAGCCTGTGCCAGCGACATGAAGGATCTGTGCCAGCAGGCTGAGGGATCTGCACTGGAGCCGAGAAGTGAGGTTCAAAGTAAGGAGCCCTATAAAGCACCACGGCCATCCTCAGCGACAGTCGGGTCCCAAGCTCCTCTCATGATAACAGCCAAGTCTGTATCAGGAAAGCCAGCGCGACAAGCTGCTCCAGCACATTGAACAGTACACCAGCTTGGCCTCCAGTCAGGAAGCGACCCTCAAGGTGGGGGCCAGAGCTCCCCTGAAGAGCCACAGCCATCCTCAGTGACACAAGGACCCGAGCTCCTCCCGTGATGAGAACAGCAGAGTTCACATCAGGACAGCCGGCGAGACAAGCTTCTCCGAATCTTCTCCGAGAAAATCCACAGCGCTCCATCTTCCCCTCCAGTTCCACTTTTATTCTGCTGGCAACCAGCCTCAGGTGGGCCCTCTGCACCCAGCCCCGCACTGCCTCACTTCAGCTGGGTGTTACAAGCTGACCAAGAGTTGTCAAGCCACCGCACGCAGCAATTCCTATGTGAGGAATTCTGTCGGCTGCCTAATTCTTGCTCAGCATCCCCAGAGCAAAGGCATCTTACCAAGCACACAGCACACGGACAATTCTGCATCCACCAGGAAGCAGGTGCTCAGTTAGTGAGCAAACAAGCCAGTGCCCAGCAAAGCGGATGCCAACACAAGCGCATTCAAGTTGCGCAGCTGTCTACACCTCTCCAGTGTGGGCTGGGAAGACCTCTTTCAGTACCACACGGGTTAGAGAGCACTCTTCCTGCAGTCTAGAACAGGTGCTGCCTCAGCTCCACGACCAGAGATGGTCTTAAGACAGCCCCAAAGGATCCACTCACCAGGGCTGGAAGCAGTGGAGAAAAAAGCAGCAACCCAAATACTCATGAGGGCAGCGCTCACTGCCCCTCACTAGCTTCACACCTCTGCAAGCTGGGCGGGCGGCACAGCACTTATACAGCCCTGTGCCAAGCCCGGCATCCAATCCCCAGCACCAGCGCCACACACCCAGCTCACCCTCTAGGCCACAGCTTCCAGGTAGCCCTCGGGAGGGACGGGACACGCTCCCACCCTTGAGTTCTTACTGCTGCTCTCCTGAAGCCTGCTGGCAGGACTACACAAGTCAGGGCCAACACAACTTTATCACCAACGACCCCCAAGTTCAACAGCACGACTGTCCACAGCTTAAAGCTCTCGCTCCCTGCCCACAGCTGCGTAGCACTTGCGCTTACGCACCGGGCTCAGACATTTGCCTGACCCAGCGTGGTAGAGCAGATCCGCTGGAAGTCTGGATTTAAAGAGCAGCTAAGCCCTACCAAGGACCAAGTGACTTCCAAAGAGGACTGACTTGGCAGGAATCCAGAGGGCACTGGGGCAGGCTGGCGGTGGCAGCAGGGGTACAGCGGCTGATCACAGGCCCAGGGATAGACACCTCAGCCCTCCAGCCACCACAGCCTGGCTAGGCAGGGTAGATTGGCATTTCAGGAGGCTGGAAAAGCAGGTCTGTAGGTAAAATGTGCTACATTTCCAAATGCCATCCACATCCAATAAAGCTCACTCAGCCACACTACCTCACTTTCAGCAGTTTATCTGGAAAAAGCAGCAAAATTGGGGCATTCTCCAGGCTGCGTGTGCATGCAGGCCACCCTCCCTCCTCAGCCTCAAAGCCCCTGCTTGCCACCAGCCTGAGGCCACCTCTGCTCCACAGGGGTCCATAATGTCCCTGCTCTTCACACCAGAGCATTGAGAACCCTTCCCAGCTTTCCACACTGCACGGCTGCCCCAGCCTGCCGTGGGCCAGCCCCAATGGTACCCTACCTGTTGTACCCTAGCTCAGGGGAGGCTGCACCCAAGACCCCACTCTGGTCCTGCCAAGAGAGCAGATCCCCAAGCAAGAGAACAAGGCTACGGGGCCCATGGTCTAGGAAGACCCTCCAAGAGCAACAACTCTTAAGGGCCCCAGCCCCAGTAAGCAGGACCACTCCATACCTGCTGCTCCTCCCCTGCCCTCCAGGGCACTTCCCTCCCGCTCCAGTGGCACCTGCCTTCTCCTGGGTGCTCCCTTCCTAACCAGCCAGGTCCTCCCATTGTCCGCTGCTTCCTGAGACCATCAGGACATGGCTCTCAACACCATTCGTGTTTGTACACCTGGCTCCCCATGGCCTTAAGATGCAAGCCTATTCCGGATGCCAAATCCTGCAGCGAGCCAATCAATGCCTCTTCCCCCAGCCCCAACACTCCAGCTCCTTGCCCACTGGTTCTCTGCAGCACCCCTCACCCAGAGGCCCCTTACAACCATCCTGGGTCCCTATGTGAAGAAGAGCACATGATCCTGTTTTAAGTCACAAGAGGTAGACAACCCATCCACCAAGCACACAACAAACCCACATATTCCTTAGACCACAGGGGCCGTCCAACTCCCCCTCACAAAAAACCCTCCATAAACAGAAACTTGCAGTACAGGTGACAGAGCCTGCTCGCTCCAGGGTAAACCAAGATGTGACCTAGTGTGTACCACCCACCAAAGCCCTGGAGAACTGAGGTGATAACCATACTGGAGGCTCTAGGCCACCCCAGCCCGAGCTCCCTAGGAACACAGGCAGCAGTGGATACCCATGTGTGGGATGCATCGCCAGACTTCACGCAGCCAGACACAGGGAAGGTTTTACAGTTTATTAAATCCTCTTGTGAAAAGTCGCAGTCACTGCGGACAGGCACTGCAGAATCTCTACTCCTTCGGCTGTGAGGCAAGAAAAAGAACATTAATCAGCAGCTGCCTTGAACTCAAGAACTCCCCAAATTTAACATTCATGCAGAACAGACATTCGTGACCAACAGCCCTTACATTTGTGAGACAACATAAGCAACACAACAACAAAAAAATTCAAGTTAGGAATTAAAAAACTAAACACTGCTAAGTTAAAAAAAAAAACTCAATTACAAAACTAAAATGTCACGACAGTGTTAGTATTTTAAGAGGTGCAACTTAGCATCCGCACATCTACACACAACGTGCTTCTCGTGATGGTTTACAGCATCAGCAAACCAGGGGATCTACTTATCTATATTAAGAATTGGAATTATACCTGTTCTCCAATCTCCAGCTCACTGAATCAGTGGCGGGGAAGGGAAAGAGAGGAAAAGAAACAGTTTGTTAATTGTCCCTTCCCAAAGTGCAAAACAACTGCAGCTAACCTAAGCGCATGCAATCAGACGCCTCCCTGTGACGGCTCCGCGCCTATCACTATCCCCACAACGTGCCTGTCTCTGATCTCACCCCTGCCCGGTTGTGAGCGTGCCCTCCCGGTGTGGTACTGTTCTTCAGGTGGCACGCCGTGCTGGCAAGGCACCCAGCTCAGACCTGACCACCGGGCCCAGGCCACATCCACAGCTGGAGCCACCCAGGCTTGTGCTCAAATTTACACCAGTCCCCAGATAGCTCTAAGAGGGTGAGGCAACCCTTTTAAAGCTTTTTTTTTTTTTTTTGTCTTGAGACAGGATCTCACTCTGCAGTTCAGGCTGGCCTTAAGCTCGCTTTGTAGCTCAGGCTGGTCTCGAACTCACAACAATCCTCCTGCCTCAGCCCCCAGTGCTGGGATTACAGGCCTGCGCCACCACGCCTGGCCCCTTACTTTTAGGACAGCACTCACAACACAAAAGTTGTACAAATTAATAGTGAAACCAAGAGGCAGAATGTGACTGCAGTAAGAATGGGACAACTGCTACTCATGCAGCATTCATTACTCAGGCTTTAAAACACCTCCATTACTCCCAGGAGGGAAGAACCAATACAACTTAACATCAACCAAGCTGAATTTGTTGGGCAGGGTGGTGCATGCCTATAATCCCACTGTGCTCAGGAGGCTGAGGTAAGATGATAGCTGTCAAGTTCAAGCCCAGCCTGGAGTATCTCAAAAAAGCACACAGAAAATCTCCAAGCTGAATTAAAAGCAGTTACAGGCCAGGCATGGTGGTACACACTGTAATCTCAGCACTATGCCAAGAGGAACAGCCTGGGTTAGAGTGAGCTCAAGACCAGCCTGAACTACACGGCAAGACCCTGGTTCCAAAAGCAAAAAGCAGAAAATATCACTCCTGAAGTCACTGGAGCAGGTTGAGGCAGGAGGAGCAGCAGCTCAGCTTCCCACAGGGAGCCCCTCCTGACGAGGGACTCAAAGCTGAGCATTACATCACAGGCCTCCAAGGCTGAGTGAGGAAAAGAATCAGGAGTTAAGGAAATCCAGCTACCTGGGTCAGGAGACGTAACCCTTGGTTAGGGCCCCAAGAGTGTAGCCCACAGGGGGTCACCAGCAGCCCCACGCTCTGGAAGTGTGGGGCTTAATACGGGGCAAGCAGGGCACCTACCTTACTGGGCAGGAGTCAGAATACCCAGCCAGAGGCAGCAGTCTTACTGCTTCAAACCCTACCCATGCTCAGCACACCTCACAGGTTACAAATGGAGGATGTTCCAATGTGCAAAAACGTGACACCAGGTGTTTGTCCCAGGTGTTCCGAACTCCACAATGAAATCACTAACAACTGTGCAAACACAGCACCATGTGGTTTATGGATTATATGTGGTTTCTTACATATGAATGCATACATATCTGGAACAGACCATTCTGAGCACATGCTTGTGGAGGAAGTGCTACTGAGGGCTCTGATGTAATACCCTGGGGTAACAAAAAAAAAAATGTTTAAAAAGGCAGAATGGCTGGAGATGTGGCTTCATGGCAGGACACCTGCCTAGCCTGTATGAGGCCCTGGGCCAAATTCTAAACACAGGAAGGGGTACATGGAAATGGTAAGCATCAGCTGTGAGGTCACCAACAGAAATCCGCTCCAGTCTCTTACCAGAGCTGCCCCAATTCCACTGGTGCCGCAGCTTCAAGGGGGAGCATGCTACGCAGGCAAGAGCCCTTCCCAGGAGTTAAAAACATGTCTCCAGAGGACGGGACTCTGGGCTTGGTGTTTCCTGGGGCAGTGGAAAGGGCCAAGGGCTGGGTACCCACCTGCTCCCCGTGAGTCAGCTCACCACTCAACATGCACCTTTTAACTTCCAAACGCCATTCGTGAATGTGCACCTGGCTCACAATGCACTCACAACTTGGCCCTGGCACTGTGTGTGATCTTACAACGGTGTGACACTCCTCCAAACCCACATGCAAAAGCATCAAAGCAATCTCAGTGAAGGCGCTGCACCCCACACCGTGCTACAATCTCAGTACCTGCCACTTCATTTCTGACGAACAGTAATCCAAGACAGTAGAGGGAAAAGGCAAAAAAAAAAAAAAAAATTCACAGAACACTCGATTATTTGATTTCATAACCCAGCACCTTAATTTCACCCAACTATTTATAACTAATCAGCAAAGCAGATACAAAAGCTGCTATCGTCAAAATCACTGGGTCTGGGCTCTCTGGAGAAGCAGCAGCTTGAGGCCCAGGTTGCCTCTCCAGTGTGCCAGGACAGCATGGGCCACAATGGTCCCACACTTTGGAAACCAAGAAAACAGCAGCCCCAGGGAATGAGGTCTGTTCCCAATGCCCTGCCCATCAGGAGTCAAAGCCTTCTGGTGCTGCACTGGAGGCACACGGCACTCCCTGAACCAGTGTGGCCCGTGCTGGCTGATCTATGCGCGCGCGGACGGGGTGGCCAAGCTACGCTACTGGGTGTCAGCACACTATGTGCTAGGTGGTGTCTCCAAGCATGTTACCTTCTGTAATCCAGAAGAGGAAGGAAAGAAGAAACAGTAAGAAAGGTTATTAAGAAAACACAACAGTTCCTTTCCAGAAACTAAAGACCCTTCTGCACCCCCTGCAACCTGTACCTTTTTGCCAGCACCAACGTTGGCCTTTGCGGTGCCCCTGACTTTCTTCATTCTGTTCTTGCGCTCCTTCCGCTGCTTTCTTGAGGTCTTTTTCTTCTCATACAGGCCATGCTGCAGGAGACAAAAGTCCACCTCGGTATTTGTGAGTAACAGTGCGTCATCATCACTGACAGCTCTGATGGTAACTGGCTGCATGGGGGTTGTGGAAGGCAACCCAGACCTTCTCACCTACCAAGACACCCCACCCGTAATCACCAACTGAGAGGCTGGGGAAGGAGGATCTGAGATTAAACCAAGCCTGTCTGCGCAACTCAGAAACTTAGCTAGAATATGTTGCATTGAAAAGAAAAAAACAAAGCCCGAGAATGTGGCTTCTAGCAAAGTCTGTGTTCGGGCCCACATACCAAAAAAATAGCACCTCTGACCTGGCTTCAGAGGCCTCTCCCCATTTCAACATCCCCACCGGTCAGTGAAGCCTGTATTTACCAAGAGCTCTACTCTCTACATGCCTATTCATCTACACCATCTACTTTGCTTTCTTCCCTCAACAAGGTCTTACTTATAACCCTAACTGGTCTCAAACTTGCAACCCTCGACCCCAGTCTCTGGTGTGCACCACCACTTGGCTTCCACTCCTGCATCCGGAGCTCTTGCTGCCCAGCTGATCCCCAATGTGGACAAGGACCTCATCCTCAAGCCACAGCTCTGCCAGGTCTTCCTGGACCCCCAACTGCCACCAATGAAGTACCTATATCTCCCACTTCCTTTTCAAATGCTGTACAGGACAACTAGAAGCAAGGGTGCAGGTGACAAGAGGATACCTGCCACTAGGCTCTAAGCTAGGGAGTCAGCCAGCTCCAGAGGGCCTGGTACATGGCCAAAACCTCTGCAGCCCCTGGCTTCCAGCGGGAATCAAGCCCAAATTGACTGCTGGTATGCAAAAGCCTCAAGAACCTGGTGCCAGGATGCAGTTCCAACCTCGGCCTGCTGCTTGCTCCCCTAGCCCATCTCCATAAGCTTCATTTTATCTGCCCTCCACTCAAAATCTGGGCCTTTGTGCTGTGCATTAAGATCATCTCAATCCACCAGGTCGATGGTCTACACGACGGCCTCCTCCCCCACATGCCACTAGAGCCAACTCCCCCAAAGGTACTGAAACCAAGTCTGCCATCGCCACAGACCCAATTGAAGGTACCTACTCTTGCAAGTCTATGTTTGGGCTCATTTTTCTTTGCATAATCCAGGGAATCATAAATCATGCCAAAGCCAGTCGTCTTGCCACCACCAAAATGGGTTCTGAATCCAAACACAAAAATGACATCTGGTGTGGTCTTGTACATTTTGGCGAGTTTTTCCCGAATTTCTGTCTTAGGTACTGTTGCTTTCCCAGGGTGAAGGACATCAATGACCTAAGAAAAGACACCAAGTTCAGTGTTAAATTATAATGAAACACAAAGAACAAATTAAGCAAAGCTTGAAGTACCCTTCCTTACCATCTGTTTCCTTTGAAGAAGTCGGTTGGTCATGAACTTCCGGGTTCTGATAGTTACTGTATCATTCTGCAAATATTAACACACTAGTTATTAAAAGAACTCAAGCTTTTTTTCTTTGCAGCTGCTGTGATTTTCCACTATCTACAATCGTACTAATTTAACAGCCAATAGCCATATGGTTCAATAACTTGAATTCAGTAATACTTAAAAATATGTAGCCCAGGCTGCCCTATAACTTTTAGGATCCTCCTGCCTAAGGTCCCTGCAGGCCAGAACTATAGATAGCTATGGACCACCACATCCCAGTCAGTTTTTGAGGTATTCAAAAGCCACAAGCCATAAACAGCAAGGTTCCAATGAAAAAAAGTCAAATTCCCATCTCCACTGAACAATGCATCAGTACCAACCTCCCAGAACATGCCCAATACAGTACCGGGAAATTGTACTCCACTTCTGTCCATCTCTAAATTTTATTTCCCCTTCTAAATTACAGGCATCCTTGTAGGGCAGTGCTCCCCATCTCCGCACTACTGATTATTTTACTCTGGGTTAATTTTCAGGGAACTAGGGGCAGTCTCACACTAATACCTGGTCTCCAACCACTACACATTACCAACTTAACTGCGCTATCTAAAATGTCTATAGACTTTGCCTATATTTTTCACTTGGGATAAAAATCCAATTGAGAATTCTATTCTCAGAGCACTGATTATAAATCCTGCTCAAATGTGACACAGAAACGCCACATTCACTACGGGTTTTTGTGTGTGTGTTTAATGCATCAGGTAAAGTACTCTGCGCTTCTTTAAAAGCCTCAGCAAACCTCACGAGAAAACAGCGTTCCCTTCTGGTTTACCCAACAGCTACCATTTTTACATACCATGGGTACTGTAGACATTTCTCAAGTTTATATTGTCTAGAAATAAACTTCCCAAACTTTGCGAGCAAGCTGTCACCAGCGACTGACTTGCCAAAGTGTTTTTTCCACGTCACCTGGCCAGATATCACTTCAGAGATCCTTAATTCTTTAGAGCCCAGAGACAAGCAGAAATAGTTCCAAGATGGAGCTAAGCACCCGGTGTCGAGCCTTTAAGGATGGAGCTAACCGAGCGGGACCCTGGGTAAACCCACCTTTTAGCAGCAACCCTTCCCGGGACCTCCGTTTTCGCAACAAGACAGGAGAATCCATCTGGCCAACGAGCGTCCTAGCTTACAAGGGGAGACGCGGTGCCTCTCGCGGCCAGTGGCGCGGGGGCAGGCGGCTGCCTCTCTCCTAACGAGCTGCCTTCGCCCGCAAGCTGCGTATCGCAGCTGGGGGCTGCAGGGGACGCGCCTGCCGATAGCCTTCCCCCGACCCATCCGCTGCGCTCCACGAAGCAGAACAGCGCAGCAGCCGCTCCCAGAACCCCCGGGCCCTGAAGCCCGACGCCCGGCGTGTCCGGGGCCACAGCGCAGCCTGCCTGCTAGCCAGCCCCGAATTCCGGCAGCGGCTCAGGGGGCCTAGGCGACTGACTCCTGAAAGACACAACCCAGAAGAGAGCAGCCGGGCTGCGGGAGGCTGCAGCTCCGACGACGGGGCTGGGGGACGAAGGATGGCTCGGATCTGCGGCAGATGACGGCCCAAGCCCGAGGCAACTCACCATGATGGCAACAGATCCTCACACAGGCCGGGAGGAAAAGAGAAACGTTGTGCTCCGGCCAATCATATCAACGCGCAGGGAAGGACCCCGAGCAGCGCCGGCGTGGGGGCGTGTCCCTAGCTGCGAGGCCGACCGCATCAATGCCGGATTGAAAAAATGCCTAAAACCAAGCCGGGCGTGGTGGCGCACGCCTGTAATCCCAGCACTCGGGAGGCTGAGGCAGGAGGATTGTTGTGAGTTCGAGACCAGCCTGAGCTACAAAAGTGAGCTTAAGGCCAGCCTGAACTGCATAGTGAGACCCTGTCTCAAAAAGACAAAAAAAAAAGAAAAATGCCTAAAACCCACCTCCCTGACCTTTAGCCACACCCCTGGGCTGCTGGATTAACCAATCAGAAAGAAGAACAGCGCCAGATGCTAAATTCGCCCCTTTTACATTTCGTCTTTTTTTTTTTTTTTTTTTTTTTTTTGAGACAGGGTCTCACTATGCCGCTCA
>PVKA01011243.1:0-61625 GCA_004027165.1 Ctenomys sociabilis
AAAAAATAAGATAAGTAAACAGCTACCCTCTTAATTTACTGATAAGAGACATCTGCTATAATAATGTCTGTAAGTATAATATCATGTATGCACCTTGTATGATACCAAAACATTATGAAAACAGTTTGCAATGTATTAATTTATCAAATCTATCTTGCTAAGGTGTCTTAAAACTGTCTGATTGATATTTGTACTTCAATAAAATAAAAAATAAATTTGAAAAAAGAAACAAAAATAAATAAATAAATAAAAGCTTTGAAACCCTCGCACTCCCCCAAAAAGAAACCCTCAAAGTTTGTCCAGTAGGAGGCAATGGTGCCATTAAGAGAGTCTAGGTGAATTGTTGCCAGAGTTCAGTGCAACAGTGACTTAAGAGCCCACAAGTACCCTTCAGTTCTGCCCACTGGTCACTGGCTTTGAGGTGCTGTGAGGCTGTGAGGAACTCCTCCTCTGTCATGGAGTATGTGAAGTGGTCTCTGGTTAGCTGCCTGAGAAGCCAGAGAGCATCCTCTTCTGTACTTTGTAAGGGAAACTGAAGTCATATTTTTAGGCATTACAAGTATCTTATATAATTTGACTATTTATTTAATATAAGCACTCTTGAGTTCATCTTCATGGCAGAACATTTTAATGATTCATTGTCTTAATGAAGTGTCATGTTAATTTTATTTCCAGCACAGCCAGGCATTGACTTGCTGCTCCAACAATAAATTAGCCTCTCCTAAGTATAAGTCAAAGGAAAGAAAAAGTTTTATAATAAAGTTACATTATATTTTTCTATAATATTATCTGTATATAATATCCTCTTTATATAATATTCAACATGTATGCATATTGGTGTGGTGGTGAGTGTATGCTAGCTAAAATATATTTTATACTTTTGGAAATGTCACATATTCCATGTAGTTAAATGCAATTAATTGGAAGAAGGCAAAGGAAAAATCAGAGAGGAGTCAAAGACTTGTGGATACCTTGAAATAAAAATGTTTCTCCTACTAATTAGAAATTATTAATTAACATCTAGCAGTAATCCCTAGCTAGAGAAACAGGATGAATAATTACAGTTTTCAGTAGGAATCTTTTGTAATATTTTAAAAATAGTTCTTGAATCTATAACAATTTGTTACTAGACTTAGAAGGTGGCGCTAAAACGCACTGAAGGAATTACATGCCTTGAACCTTTTAAAGGATTGTATAAAAAAGAGATTGTGTCCTGTGCATCTAGAGGTAGTCGATAGCCACTTCCCTTTCACTGTAGGATGCTTAGGGAGCACCAGATTTTGCGCAGTTAATATCACTTCCAACATCATGCTGTCACTCATTCACTTCTTTTCTCTCTTCTTTCATCAATAACATTTCTGTAGCCATCATTTTTTGCAAGTATGCAGGCAAACCAGTTTTCAGATACCATCAAGTACGTTTTCTGCCCAACGTGACCTGCAGGAGTTACATTTGCATTGAACAATTAAAATAAGAAGAGTCAACAATGTGCAAATAATGCCTTGCAATTTGGTTTGGCTGTCTCTGACCTTCTTATACCCTGTTCCATTATTTAGCTTCTCTTGTACACAAAATCTAACCAACCGTTCATGCATGTGCATGGAAAGAAATAGGTTTACAGGATGTCGGACAGCTCAGGGAAAGTGATGAAACATTGTTGTCCAACAGCTATGCAATAGGTTTAAGAAGCTCGGATCTTCAATAAGTGATAACGTCACTGTAAATTATCAAATCAAACTACCTTCAACATAAAACTATTCAAGTCCTATTATTCAATTATTTATAGGCCTGTGGATATCTTTAAAAATAAAACAGCCAGACAAAGTGGAAAGACTGCTGCTAACAAGATTTGTATACTCTTTGCTGCATTTGTAGGCTCTGTGACATGGATCACGCCACTGAAATTCAGATTTTCCCATTCTGTTAAGGTCACTGGTGAGACTGTTCCCCTATCTTTCAGGGTGACCATGGAGATCAAAGAAGAGGCCATGTGGGGAGGACCTTTGTATTCCTTAAAATTCAGTGCAAATGCTAGTCTTTCCAGCCAGAGGGAACAGGGTCTCAATAAATGCCTAAGGCATGAATGAAGCCAGGTACAATGGCATCTAGGAGGCTGAGGATTATACCTTGAGAAATTTAGCAAAATAGTAAAACTTGTCTCAAAATTGGAAAATAAAATTAAAAGCCTGGGATTGTAGCTCAATGTGAAGACTGTGGGTTCAATCACTAGTGTCAAGAAAAAGATACAAGAGCCTTTTTACCAAAATGGTACCAGAGATGAAGAAGGAAGCCTCTGCCCCTCCCAAAGCTGTAGCCAAAGCAAAAGCTTTGAAGGCCAGGAAGACCATGCTGAAAGGAATCTACAGCCACAAAAAGAAGATAAGAACATCACCCACCTTCTGCTGTCCCAAGACACTGTGGCTCTGGAGGCAACCCAAATACTCTTGGTAGAGCACCCCCAGGAGAAACAACCTTGACTTCTATGCCATCATCATGTTCTCCTGACAACGGAGTCAGCTATAAAAAGAGATCAAGGACAACAACACACTCATGTTCATTGCAGATATCAAAGCCAAAAAGCACCAAATCAAACATACTGTGAAGAAGCTCTATGACATTGAATTTGCCAAGGTCAAGGTCAATATCCTAATCAGGCCTGATGGAGAGTACAAAGCATATGTTTGACTGGCTCCTGATTATGAGGTATTGGATATTGCCAACAAAATTGGGATTATCTAAACTGAGTCCAACTGGCTAATTAATATATACTTTTTTTTTCCTAGCTAAAAGAAAGAAAGAGATGCAAGGGGTCAGTGAGGTAGCTCAGTGGTCTAAAACGCCTGCTTAGGCAAGCTTGGGAAAGTGCTCAGGGATCATGTTTTGATCCTGGCACCACATGCTGAGCCAGCCCTGCACCCAGGGTGGGCTGAAATGGCCATAAAAGAAAGTAAGAGAGAAAGAGAAAGAAAGAAGGAAAGAAAGAAGGTAAGAAAGAAAGAAGAAAGGAAAGAAAGGAGATAAACACTGACTATACATTCTCTTAACATATTTGAAAATCACAGAAATCTCAATAATCATCATTGTAACATAGAAAACCAATTTAACTTATGTAGGGGAAAAAATGAACAAGAACAGCAAGACGAAGCATAACATATTTTCAGTTCTCCAAACATCACTGATTACAGATCATGGATCAGAATGTCAGTCTGACTTGTAGATTTTGGATAGAAAGCATCACTGTAACCCAGCAGTGTCTCACACAAATCATAAAGTTTCTGGTTTTAGAATCTTTATTTCATTTTTCATGGGTGAAAAAATCTAATTTAATCCACAAACCAATACATTTTCTTAAAATGTAATGTTTGGGGCCAGCCAGATAGCTCAGCAGACTAAAATACCTGCTTAGGTAGGCACAGCAACCAGGGTTTGATCCCTGGCCTGCCATGCTGGCCTTGCCCCCGGGGCATGCTGAGCCAGGGACAATCACTGGGCCTGGTGGCTCACGCTTGTATTCCCAGCACTTGGGAGGCTGAAAACAGGAGGATCACTATGAGTCTGATTTGTGTAGTGAGACCCTATACTAAATACATACAAAAATTGCCGTTTAGATTATTTTAAAGTTTTTATTAGTTCACATTTGTGGTACACATTAATACATTCATGGTCAAGAGGGGGTACATACCTATCATATCAGCACTTTCATTGCTTCTCCTTCTCATATCTCCCTCCACATTTCAAACACTGATATATATATAAAATCATATATATATATATATGTCATATATATATAAATCATATATATATATGTCATATATATATAAATCATATATATATGTCATATATATATATAAATCATATATATATATAAATCATATATATATATATATATATATTTCAACCTGGGTGCCTCTATTTCTTTTCTTTTCTTTTTTTTTTTTTTTTTTTGGTGGAACCAGGGATTGAACTCAGGCCCTTGCACTTGCCAGGGAAGTGCTTATTCCACTGAGCCATCTCCCTGGCCATATATATATATATATATATATATATATATATATATATATATGATTTTGCTAGGCTTTTAGAAAATACAGCTTCTGGCCATTAGAGCCAGGGAGCATCCCAAGCAAAGCAATACATAGACATTATTTCACAAATGAAAAGTCAATTCAAACATTAGATGAGTTCAGGGATGAGGGTTATGCAATGTTACCTGGAGAAGAAAAAGAGAAAAGCAGCACAGGGAGGATTTGAGCTGAAAAGAAAGGAACAGAGCTTCAAGAGGGTTGAACAAGGAGACTGACTGCTCTATGCCGCTTCATGATGAATTTTCAATATGCGTTAGGAACACTGATATCTAAGGAAAGTATTTTACGGTTTTATGAAAGTCATGGTAACAATGTTTGCCTCTTTTGTTTCCACACTAGATAAGTTTTTTGAAAATTCTAGAATCAGATAATGGAAATATACAGTCCTGCCTGAATTTTAGAGTTAACTGAAATTAACTGGATTGGGATTTTAGAATCTTATCAATACTAGCCTTCACATTTTCACTGGTCATGACATTGAGGCATACATTTCCAGCTTTTTAATAAGTGTGTATTTTCGTCAGTTCAGAGATGACATTCCCCAGTTTTTCTCTGAATTCATTGTTCAAAGCTTCAGGGAGAAATGAAGAATGAATGGAGGCAGCACCGCAGCAGCCCCTGCCCCTGGTTCTCCTGAGATTCCCTGGGCTCTGCCACATTTCAAAGATCCTGATGCTGAACCATGACAGTCCAGATGGGTATGCATTACCTCTCTGGGAAAGTAAATGCAAAATGGTTTGATTCTATGTCATGAATTCAACTTTCCATTGGTGTAACTTCATTTCAAGTTTGAATTATTCGATCGCAGTAAGAAATCACTCCTGGTGTTTCACTGAAAATACAAACCAGCCACCCTTCTCCCCAGAAGTTCATGGCAACTGTCCACCACTCCTTTCCTCAAGCTGCTCCACTAGCATGGAAGGTTGCCAGCTGCAGCTCTCAACAGGGAATTCGGACTTTCCTCATCCAGAAATCAGGACTCTTTTCTTTAGTAATTCTAGTAATCAGTTATTCCTTATATATGAAACAGCATGGCACACAACACCCTTTATTGCCATAAAATTTTAGATAAATCACTAAAATCAAGCACCAGGGATTTGTTCAGGTACTGGAATAGTGAGAAGACTGTTAAATTGAAAAATACAGAGAGAACCTTAAGAGATTGAATCTGAAAGGATCAGAGGCCCCGTGGCAAATCAACTTCATAATGAGAAGAGGGTTACACCAGGTTTTCTTAGCTCCAGATCACTCTCTCTTTCTCTCTCTCTGTCTCTCTCCCTCCTTGTCCTCCTGCTGCATGCTTTGACTCTTTGTAGATTTGTCATGTTCTAGCACATTCTATCTCTAGTCTTTCTCTTCTTGCTCCTTCATGACTTGCTTTTTAGAAGCTTATTTCCCTATTGTATTAAAAAGAATCTCATTTGAATTTTAAATAGTTACATTTTTAATTGGCATTGTTGAGGTTACCCATGACAGTTATCTTTAGTAAGAAGGTGATTTGATCCTGATTCAAGTTAATGATCTTGGTTCTTGGTTTCATTATCTATAAGATGACACTAAAAATAATTCATGGGGTTATTGGGAAGATTAAGCAGCCTAGTGTATGCGAAACTGCTCTGTATGCCACAATGTGCTAAATAAAACTCATTTGTCTGTCTAAAGAAGACAGGTTTAGCAGTTACCAATAGCTTTTGCTTGCAAGGAGAAAGTCAGGCTGTTTCCTGGGGTTTCATTATTTACATGAGAGGCACATAAAGGGATCTGCTGGGGACATCTTTTAAATAGCACAGAACATGTTAGTTGAAATGGAACATTTCCCTGAGATGTCTCCCTGGGGCAGGCTGGTTCTGTTGTTGGCAACGCATTGCCTACACAAGTTCGTCCTGTCACAGATGGCCAAGATACAGAAAGAGACTGCTGTTTAGCTTCTATTGATCTGGTTTCCTGAATACACTTGTTCAGTTCCTGCGTCCATGCATTCTCTCTTCAAGTTTGGGAGTTTGTGCTATGCAGATATCCTTAGACCTGTCTGCGGGTGACACAGTGTTCCTTCACCAGAGCTGTGCTGGGTGTGCTGACAGTGCCAACAATGGGGGCACAAGGCCAGCCCTGGGAGCACTTGACCTACTTTGACTTGGCTTCAGTGCTTGTAGTTACCTGTTCTGCCAGTGGCACCTCAAGGAGTATTGATTTTTATTTTGTTTTGATTCTGTAGCCTAATCCCTTAACTTTAGTATTTTTATATAGTGCTTTTAAAATTAAGATATTTTCTTCTTAACTAATACAGGTGCGGTGTCTATGCAGTACTATGTAGCTTGAGATGTACAGAATATTGAATATTCTTACTGTACTTCATGTGTGGTCACGTATCCTTTAATATTCAGATTCAAAGTGTTTCTAGGAGTCAAGTATTGGGAATTGCAAAGCTATCTATTTGTTAAATATGGGGTCCACTCAGACGCCTTATTTTCTATTACCTTGGGTGTTTTTTTATATCTTTGGACTCTGACTACCTGAATATGAATCTGTTCCATTATTTTTAATAGAAAAAACCGGGACACAGAATTTAATGAATTCAGCTCTGAAGTAGAGAGCCAGTGTCCTGACAATGAAAAGCTTAGTGATTTCTAAACTTTTAGAAATCAAAGACCCTTTTCCTTTTTTGTTTTGATTGGAGTGGGACTCTATATTTGGGATTATTGAAAATGATATCGCTGCTATTGATTAAAACTGTGTTCATTGCTTTCAAGTGTTTGGTGGAAAGGAAGCTCATGATTTGGTTGGATTTAGGAAACAAACTCATCTAATCAACATAGATCAGGTGTGCCTTGTGCCTGGGCAGGTTCTGTGACTCACACATGAAAAATATGAGATCCTTCCTGCTTGCCAAGCTTCTTGATTACCTTTGGGACACACCCTCCAGCAGAACCCTTCTGCGGCTTTCTCTGTCCTGACCTGTTAAGTGTTCTCAACCCTAAACACAGAACCCTGAATCACAACTGCCAATTCCTATGTTGCATCTCCCCTTGCTCTTCAGACTGTAACCCATTATGTCATGTGATATTGTATATACCCCAAGGATTTGCCTTGGAGTTATTTTTTTCCTTGATCTAAGGAGCAAAGGCTATGGGGGAAAGAGTTTGTTTACCTCTGCATGCTGTGAATGCTACAATGAACTCTCAAATGTTTCTTGATGAAAGGCCCTTTCACGTAGGCTACAGCTTTCCGACGTGGGGTCAGGTGCTGTGTTGGCACCTGTTCAGTACGTGCTTCCTCTTTTCCAGCTCTATTCATTTTCTTCCTGTGGAAATATCCTCCCAGTGCTTTTCTGGGAGGATGAAGCTGCATGAGCATTGAGGCAGGTGTTTGTTCAGGGACTTTCCTTCACCTGAGAATAGGAGGCTTTGGATTACATAATTCTATTAGGAAATGGTGCTTCCTTGCAAGGTGTTCTGGTCTGACTCACACTATCATTTGCACTTAGAACTGAAGTCTCAGTGCTGTCCCATGTGACCCCAGACCTGAATTATGAGGTGCACATTTGCAGATGTCCCTTCTTATAAAGATGCTGCCCTAAGAGTTCATATGGGACTCAGAAGGAAGTAGACGTTGATGAATTTGTTTTTTGTCCTTTGAGTGGCTGGGATAGTTTCACTTTTGTTGTGTTTTGCACTTCCATGACTTTCTTCTTTATGAATGGTTGTGAATAATTTTGGGTTGGGATTTCAGGAACTAAAACCTTTCTTTCCAATTTTTATTTTCTCAAGGCTTCTTTGACTATAAATTCTTCTCAAGACAATTTTGCAGAAGGCAGGATATGAGAAATAAACATGTGGGAGAAAGCCCATAGTGAGCCTCCTACACTAAAATTCTTCCTTCCTCTGAATGTCATCCTCTTTTTGTTATAAAAATAGCTCTCACACATCATTCCCTGTGGTGATATTAATTACCAACGTTTGTTATTGCTTATTGTGTGGTAGTAACCACTAAATGTTTTACATGTATTATCTCAGTTAATTTCCACAATAATCTGATGAGACAGCTTTGTTATTATCCCCATTTTAAGGACACGATACTGTAGAAGTATGATGATTTCATGACTTTCAAGTTTATCTGGCTAGTTAAGTGGCTCTCCGCTCTACATCTGTATGCCAACAGGCAAACCATGCCATGATTTCACTACAGCAGCTGATGAGCTTATGTACTTCAAGTGAAATATCAGTGTCAAATGAACCTTTGTGCTTCTGTTAAATGCAAGTACATATTTTGTGTTCAACCACATTAAAAAGACTTTTTATGAAAGATTCCCTACTTCCCATTAGGAGAAAATTCCTTAACATTTAAAGCATTGACCATAAAGGACAATTTTGCCTTTATTATTTTTTCATTACTTCTTCTATCAATTTTGTCATCTCTACTAAATATTTTACTAAACAGTTCAAATAGTACAGTGCACTAAAACTATAATTTGAAGGTTGCTTGTTAAAATCTACTTACATTTTCTAGGGCCAGGGAGATAGCTCAGTAGATTAAGTGCCTGCTTGGCAAGTGTAGGGTCCTGAGTTCAATCTCTGGACCACACACACACACACACACACACACACACACACACACACACACACACATGAAAAAAGTACTTATATTTTCTATAAGTATCATTGGTTATGGTGGTCATAATACTAAGTATGGGGCCAGGGAGATATCTCAGTAGAATAAGGGCTTGCCTGATAAGCACGAGGTCATGAGTTTAATCCCCAGTAGTGCAAACAACAACAAAAAACTAAGTATGATTTGAGGATACGAAAATATCCCCAAATTATTTTGTGCAAATAATATTTACATATGAATCTAATCAATGTTTCACAAGTTGCATTATAATAATTTCAATTTACTCCTGTTTTAATGAATTTGTGATGCACCTGCTCTGTGCAAAGTATCTGCTTAGAACTCTGTGAATATTAAATTCTCTATGATGTAGCCCAAGCTTTAAAAGAGCTTAAAGCTTTATAGACAAGAATAGTTATATAGAAATTATAAGTTACAAACTTATAATTAAAAATGACAAGGCAATTAAACTGCAAAAATATGGAACAAAGATGTTTTATTTTTTAATAACTTTAATTTTTTCAGAAGGTGACTTCACATATCAGGGATCCAGTATATCAGTTTCACATCACCTCTTTTTTTTTTTTTTTTTTTTTTTTTTGTCTTTTTGAGACAGGGTCTCACTATGCAGTTCAGGCTGGCCTTAAGCTCACTTTGTAGCTCAGGCTGGTCTCGAACTCACAATAATCCTCCTGCCTCAGCCTCCCGAGTGCTGGGATTACAGGCCTGCGCCACCACGCCCAGCTCACATCACCTCTTACAGTTTATTGAACAAATATGTGTAGAAGATAACTAAATTATTTGAAGAAATTGCAAAATTCTGGGAAAAAAATTTACAACCATATGATAGACAGTAAAGATCAATGCCCACTTAGAATATCAAAAAAGTTGATGACTTCTGCTTCCATGCAATAGTTTTTGTCTTATTATCAGACCATATTAATTTTACAGCTCAATAGGACTTGCTATGATACTCCCATACATGCATATATCATGAGTTGGTCATGTTCCTCTGTCTGTCTTCTACTTCTTAACCAGCTTGGGACTCTTTTCGTTTCCTAGTAATCAACCATTCTGCTATATCAGGTCAACTTTAAAAATAATTATTTTAATATGTGAAAGAATTTTCATATATCAAACTTGTTCTTCTGTGCTTACTTATTTCACTTAACATAATATTTACCATTTCCATCTATCTTTCTGCAAATGACAGAGTTTTATTCTCCTCTATACTCAGTTGCACACTGTTATGTTAATGTACATTATGTTTCTTCAACCATTCATCTGGTTTTTTTTCATTTTTATTTTTTGTATGTAGGCACTTGTTTTTATTTATTTTTTATTGAAGAACAACTAGTAATGAGACAGTTTCAAAACAAATTGACAGGACAGATTCGATAAATTAATACATTGCAAACTGTTTTCGTAATGTTTTGGTATTGTACAAGGTGCATACATGATGTTATACTTACAGACACTATTATAGCAGATGTCTCTAATCAGTGAATTGAGTGTAGCTGTATATTTATCTTTTTTTATAGCTGAGTTATATCACATATTCAATAATTAATACTTTCTGCCTTGTTATTTTCCTAGTGGTTGTCCATAGTACTAGAAGCTGACATAATATCTTGTCCAACCACTATTAGTGCAAATCTTGCTTCTCATAGAATTATGCAGAAGCACTGCATATTTATCCTAACTGTACTGTTTATACAAATACATCATGGTTCTTCCTTTGTATCCCCGTTTTTTTTGTCTAGACCTGTCAAGATGGGCACTCCCTTGTCATTAAACCATTTTAGGTGCCTGAACTCAGTGACGCAATCCAACACAGTCCAACATTCCATAATAGTAGTGAGTTATCTGAAGAAGTTGTTGACTATAGGCATTTACAGCTCAACTTATTATTATGGCCCCACTTTATATACCTCATTTTTATACTTTTCTGCTGGATGGTTAAGACTGAGATAGAGTAAGACCTATATAACAAAAATGTAGCTTTTGTTTCTGATGAAGTCAGTGAAGTCCCCTCAGGGTTTATCTTGTAATCCTGTACCTTAATCTGTAGATCTTTTGTCTGTGTCCACCATGTGGATGAGTCATGGCCAGTGCTTGACCAGTTTGCTCTCTGTGAGAGCCTGAGAGAAAGTTTTCTCTCCATGTGACTCTCCCCAGGCACACTATCAATCTCTTTCCTCTGTAGTTCCATAATCTCCTTGATCAGAAAATTTGGGGCACAACTGAGTTTCATGATGTTACAGTACAGGAATGTCCCATTCATCTGTTGATAGGTACCTCTGCTGACTCCATATTTTAGCTATTGTGAATAGTGCTATAATAAATAGGGGCATGCAGGTACCTCTTTTGTATGCTGGTTTCATTTCTTTTGGACATACACAATAGTTCTATAATTTCCATTCCCATCAACAGTGCACTGCATAAGGATTCCTTTTTTTCCATGCTCTTGCTTATATTTGTCATTCTTTTCTTGAATATCCCTTCTAACTGGAGTAAGATAATATCTATAGTATCTAGCTGTAGTTTTGATTTGTGTTTTTCTGATAGTTAATAATACTGAGGATTGTTTTTTCATACACTTATTAGCCACTTGTGCTTCATCTTTTGAAAAGTAACTTCAGATCACTTGTCCATTTTTGACTGGATTTTTTTGTTTTAGTTGTCAAAATTTCCAAGTTCTTTTATATTCCATATATTAATCATCTATCAGATAAACAGCTAGCAAATATTTTCTCTCACTCTGTAGCTTGTCTCTTTACTCTTATTTTTTTCCTTTGCTGTGCAGCTTTTTAGTTTGATGTAAATCCGTTTGTCAGTTTTTCCTTTGGTTTTCTGTGCTTTTAGAGTTCTACACAGAAAATCATGAAGCAGAGTCTCAGGTCTCACATTAAGGTATTTGATTCATTTTGGGTTTATTTTTCAAGGTGAGAATACGAGTCAGTTTTCTATTTTCAGTACCCTTTGTTGAAGAGGCTGTCCTTCCTCCAGCGTTCATTCCAGATAACTTCATTGAGATCAGTTAGCTTATAGATGTGTAGATTTGGTTTCGAGTTTTATATTTTGTTCAGCTGGTGTATCTGTTTGGAGAGTAATGTTTGCTTTGTGACTAGGACTTCTGTAGGATGTCTTCAAATTGAACAGTGTGATACCTCCTATTTCACTCTTTTTGCTCAATTGCTTTGGTTTAGGTGTTTTGTAGTTTTATGAAGAATGTTATTGGTGTTTTGATGTGGATTTAGTTAAATCTGAAGATAAGTTCAAGAAAATTTAACCCATATTGATTTTTCCATGAACATGAGAGATCTTCCCACATTTTAGTGTCTTCTTAATTTCTTCAGTGATTTGTAATTTTCTTTCTTCCTTTTTCTAAAAATAACTTTATTCAGAAATAGCAATGAGACAGATTCAAACCAGATTAGTAGGACAGTTACAATAATTAATGCATTGCATATTGTTCTATTTGTAGTAGTTATTCATAGTATAAGATGCAGACATGATGTCTTGCCTAAACATTATTAGTACAAATCTTTCATTTCCTTGAACTAAGAGAAAGCAGCAGCTGTATACCTATCCTAACTATTTTGTATATATATATATTTTTTTCTCTACAAAATGGTCCTTCATTTATATCCCCCTTTTTACTACTTGTTTACTTTTGTCAGAGATGGGTATTTCATTGCCATTTAAATACTGTAGGTGCATGACTTCAGCAAAATATTCCAATATAGCCCAGTAGTCCATAATAGTAGTGGATTATCCATAAGACTGGCAATGTCAGAAGATGTTTACTTCAGCCTTTTACAGCTCAGTATATTAATATGGCTTTACTTTCTATACTTCATTTTTATACATTTCTACTGGATGGCTAAGGCCAAGATAAAGTAAGACCTATATAACAAGAAATGTAACTTTTGCATCTGACAAGGTCAGTCAAATCCCATGAGGATTTACCCTAAAACCATGTACCACAGTTTGTAGATCTTTTGTCAGTGTCAGCCATGTGGATGAGTCATAGGCACTGCTTGATGAATTTGTTCTCTGTGAAACTATGAGAGAATGATTACTCTCTAGATGACTCTCCTTAGGCATACTGTACATTATTAATCACTTTCAGCTGTGGCCTAACAATCTCCTTGATCAGAATATTTGAGACACCACTCAGTACAGGTTCTCTTATGTCCTGAGTTGTCACTGACCTTGAAGGGCTAGGGCCAAAATGTTGGCTATCCTTGTAGCCCTTCTTTTTCTCTAATTTTCTTGTTTGCAAACTTAAGTTGCTAACTTTCTGGAAGAGAAGCTTAACTATATATATATAGTTAAGTTATATATATTGCTGTAGTAGGGATTGAACACAAGACTGCGCTTCCCAGCCAAGAACTTATTCTACTGAGATATCTCCCCAGCCCCTATCTGTCTGAATATCAAATGCTTTAGACATAACATGAAAAAGGTATTTTCTAACAATTATTGATATGTTAAACTTTGTATCCCTATAGAATGTGAAAAATAAAACAATAATAAACAATTACACATTTTTACACAGAAATTTAGAAATCCAACCATATATAACATTGTGGCAGGACAGTTCTATATTTTTTGCTTGTCTTTTGTTTTACTAACTTTTTTTAACAAATATTTACCTTAGAGTATAGCAGTAATTGATATGGCATTAGAAGCAGTATGCATTTAGAAAACCAGAATGACAGGCATTCAAAGCATGACCCTAGTGTCACACATTGCTATCCTTGGTGCAATTGTTTGTTCACAGGTATCAGCATATATAGTTCATCAGGGTGAGAACCCTACCCATTAATTGCTATTTTCAAAAATCTGATGGAGGTTCTCAGGTTCATTGCCATAACCATCTTGTGTATATAAATGATGGTTTTGCCCCTGCCATGTTTCCTAGCTTTTCTATTTGCCCCCTCTCTATTGTTTAATCCTTGAGAACATGCTTTCCATTTAGTTGTGTTATACCTTTCAATTTTTATTTCTACTTTTGAGTTCTTACACTATACAATATTACACATATGGGTAATATTGCATTTATGAGTATATCTTCAACTTGCGTCCACTTATATATGAAGGCTTTGACTTTATCATTCTTTTTTGATTTTTTAATTAATTTTATTGAGAAAAAATTGGAATGAGACGGTTTCAAAACAGGTTGGTAGGAGAGTTACAAAAATTAATATATTGCATATTGTCTTTGTAACAGTCATTCATAGCACAAGACGCAGACATGATATCTTGTCCAAACACGATTACTACAAATTTTTCTTCTTATTGAATTAAGAGAAAGTAGCTATATATCTATCCTAAGTATTTTGTATATACAGATACAAAATGGTCCTTCATTTATTTCTCCTTTTTTTGTTTAGTTTTGTCAGAGATAGGTATTCCATTGGCATCCAAATATTGTAGGTGCATGAATTCAGCAAAATATTCCAATAGAGTACAGTAGTCCACAATAGTAGAGGGTTATCTACAAGACTGACAATGTCAAAAGCTATTGACTTGAGCCTTCCAAAGCTTAGTATATTAACACGGCTTTTCATACCTCGTTTTCATACCTCGTTTCTACACTTTTCTGCTGGATGGTTAAGACCAAGATAAAGCAAGACCTATATAACAAGAAATGTAACTTTTGCATCTGACAAGGTCTGTCAAGTCCCCTCAAACTTATTCCGAAACCCTGTACCTCACTTGTAGATCCTTTGTCAGTGTCAGCCATGTGAATGAGTCACGGTCATTGCTTGACCAATTTGCTCTCTGTGAAAGCTTGAGAGAATGTTTTCTCTCCATGTGACTCTCCTTAAGCACACTCTACATCATCGATTATATTCTCCTGTGGCTCCATAGTCTCTTTGATCAGAAAATTTGATGTTGCAGTACAGATTCTCCTACGTCCTTAGTTCTCACTGACATTGAAGGTTAGGGCCAAAATGTTGGCTGTCCTTGCAGCCCTTCTTTTTCTCTAATTTTTGGTCTGCAAACTTAGGTTGTTAACCCTCCAGAAGAGAAGGTTATTATTACGCTACCACATATGCAGTTGGGTTTAACCTCACTATCTGTCTGAATATCAAACATCTTAGCCATAAGATGGAGCATGTATTTTCCATCAAGTATTGATATGTTAAACTTTAAGTCTCTACAGAATATGAAAAAAATATTTTAAAAAATATGTTTACACAGAACTTTAGAAATCTAACCATATACAGCATTGTAATAGGATAGTCTTGTGACATTTTTTGCTTGTCTTTCTTATTTATTACTCTATTTTAAAAAATACATTTACTTGAGAGACAGTATGGCAATAATTGGCATGTCATGACAAGCAGTAGGTATTTAGAAGAACAGAATGACAGGCTTTGCAAACGTGACCCCACTATCTTCAGTGTAGTCACTCAGTTCACAGGTATCAATCGGCATATGTAGTTAGTCAGGTTGAGAATCCCACCAAGTAACTGCTAGTTTCAACAACCTGCTGATAGTTCTCAGGATCATTGTCTTACCCATCTTGTGCATATAAATGTATGGCTTTGCCCCTGTCATGTTTCCTAGTTTTTATCCTTGCCCTCTCTTCATTGTCTAGTCCTCAAGTTCTCGCTTTCCTTTTAATTGTGTTATTCATTTCTATTTGTATTTCTTCTTTTGAGTTCTTTTACTAGGGAAGCTATACATATGTGGCTCTGGTTTATTTCACTTATGAGAATATCTTCAAGTGACATCCACTTAAATATAAATGCTTCAAGTTTATCGTTCTTTATAGCTGAGTAGTGTGTCATATAGCAATGTGTAATAGTGGGGTCACGCCTGGAAAGCCTGTCATTCTGGTCTTCTAAATACCTACTGCTTGTCATGATATACCAATTATTGCCATACTGTATCTCAATTTTTTTTAAATAAAAAACCACATCATTTTCATCCATTCTTCAGGTGACGGGCATTTTGGTTTCTTCCAAGATTCAGCTATCACAAATTGTGCTGCTATAAACATAGGTGCACATATATCACTATGATACGAGGTTTTCAGTACTTTTGGGAAAGTTCCCAATAGGGGGAAAACTGGATTGAATGGGATTTCCAGTCATAGTTTTTAAGGCATCTCCACACTGATTTCCCTAATGGCTGCACCAGTCAAAATTCCCACCAGCAGTGGAGAAGGGTTCCTTTTTCTCCACATCCTCTCTAACATTTGTTTATAATAGCCATTCTTTGTGGGGTGACATGATATCTCAGTGTTGTTTTAATTTGCATTTCATGGATGGTTAGTGATGCGGGACATTTTTCTATGTATTTATTAGCTTCCAGAATTTCTTCTTCTGAGAGGCATGTGTTTATATCAGATGCCCATTTCTGGATTGGGTCTTTAAATTTTGGGGCCCTAATGATTTTTAGTTCTTTATAAATTCTAGAGAGAACACCTTTGTCTCAGTGCTTATTAATTAAGATTTTTTCAAAATTTGTGGGTTGTCTTTTTACTCTGTTTGTAATTTCTTTTGTTGTGCAAAAACTTCTCAATAAGAGGAGGTCCCAGTTATTACCCGTGTGAGTTGACTTCTGATCATGAACTCTTTGCCTAATCCTATATCTTCAAGAGTTCCTTCTACTTCATCTTCCAAAATTTAGTGTTTCTGTTTTAATGTTTAGATCTTTAATCCTTTTTTTGTGTGTGGAATAGGGGATTGAACTCAGGCCCTTGCACTTGACAGGCAAGTGCTTATTCTACTGAGCTATCTCCCCAACCCTCTTTAATCCATTTTGACTTTAGTTTAGTGCATGGTGATAGACCTGGGCCCAGTTTTAGTTTTGGCATGTAGAGAGCTAGCTTTTTTTTTTTTTTTAGCACCATTTGTTAAACAGGCTATCTTTCTTTCAGTAAGCATGTTTGACCCCTTTGTTGAAGATAAATTGGCTGAATGTGTTTTTAGTTGCTTCTGTATCTTCTATTCTATACCATTGATCCTCAGCTCAATTTTCTTTGCCAATACCATGCTGATTTTTTACACAGTATCTTTGTAGCATAATTTCAAGTCAGGAATTGTAATGCCTGCTCCTTTATCTTTGTTACGAAGGATTGCCTTTGCTATTCTAGGTCTTTTCTGGTTCCAAATAAATTTTAGGAATGACTTCTATAGGTCTGTGAGGAATGTTGGTGGTATTTTGATTGAGATTACATTAGATCTGTATAAAAATTTTGGGAGTACGGCCATCTTCACAATGTTTGTTCTTCCTATCCAGGAGCATGGAATATTTTTCCATTTTCTGAAATCTTTTAGGATATCTTTTGTCATGGTGCTGTAATTTTCACTGAATAGATCTTTTACTTCTTTAGTTATATTAATTCTTAAGTATTTCATTTTCTGCTGTGCTGTTATAAAAGTTATTGTTTCTCTAATTTTCCTATCAGTGAGTTTGTTTTCTGTGTAAAGGAATGGTATTGACTTTTGGATATTGACTTTGTATCTGCTATGCTACTGAATTTGTATATTAATTCTAGTGGCTTCTTGGTGGAGCTTTTTGGGTCTTCCAAGTAGAGTATCATGTCATCTGCAAATAATGATAGTTTGACTTCTTCTTTACCTGTTCTTATTCGTTTTATTTCTCTCTCTTGTCTAATGGCTGTAGCTAGTTCAGAACAGCATTGAATAGGAATTTTTTTTTTTTTTACCAGATCTGAGAATAAAAGATTTCAATGTTTCCCCATTTGAATTATGTTAGCAGGTGGATTATGTAGATAGCTTTTATCAGATTGAGGAAGAGGCCATCTATTCCAACTTTCTGCAGGACTTTGAACATGAATGAGTGTTGGACTTTGTCCAAAGCCTTTTCTGCATCAATTGAGAGGATCATGTGGTTTTTAGTTTTTCCTCTATTGACATACTATGTTCCATTTGTAAATTTGTGTATACTGAACCATTCTTGAATCCCTGGGATGAATTCTACCTGGTCATGGTGTATGATCTTTTTGATGATTTGCTGTATTCTATTTGCTGGGATTTTATTGAGGATTTTTTGTACCTATTTTTATGAAGGAGACTGACCTATAGTTTTTTTCTTCTGGTTGAATCCTTCACTGGTTTTCATATCATTGCCTCCAGGATTGATTTTGGGAGGACTGTTTTTCAACTTCATTGAAGAGTTTGAGGAGTAAAGGGATTACATTTTCTGTACATTTCTTGTAAAATTCAGCTGTGGCTCCATCAGAACCTGGACTTTTCTTTGTTGGTAGGTTTTATTACAATTTGTATTTCATTGGGTATTATTGGTTTGGTGAGACTTCTTATATCTTCTTGATTGAGTTTTGGTAATTTCTACCTATCTAGGAATCTGTCCATTTTTTCTCTGTCTTCTATTCTGTGAGAGTAAAGATTGACAAAGTACCTATTGATGATCTGAATTTCCACTGGGTCTGTGGTAGTTTTATCCTTTCTATTCCTTATTGCTTGTATTTGAATTTTTTCTTTCCTCTTTTTGATGAGGTTATCTAGGGGCTTATCAATTTTAGTTAATCTTTCAAAGATCCAGCTGTTTGATTCCTTAATTCTTTGAATTGTTTTTTTATCTTGATTGAATGAATTTCTGCTCTAATCTTTATAATTTCTTCCCATCCTTTGGCTTTGGGTTTGGTTTGGTTTTCCTTTTCTAGACATCTGAGGTGCAGCATGAGGGTGTGTGTTTGTTCCCATTGTGTTTTCCTAATGTGTGAGTTCACTGCTATAAATTTCTCTCTATGAACTGCTTTTATTGTACCCCATAAATTCAGATAAGTTGTCCTTGAATTTTTATTGAATTGTAGGTATTGTTTAATTTCATCTGTGACCCATTGGTTGCTGAGTAGGGTATTGTTTAATCTCCATGTTTTTATTGTTTTTTTTTTTTCTGGTTTCTTTTGTCATTTATTTCCAGTTTTACAGCACTGTCATCAGATAATATGCATGGGATTATTTCTGTTCTCTTACATATACTTAAGCATTTTGTCCCTGGACTTGTATGTGGTCTATTTTAGAAAATGTCCCATGTGCAGTTGAAAAAAATGTGCATTGAGCCGTGATTGGGTGGAACACTTTGTATATGTCCACTAAGTTCTTTTGTTCCAAGTTGTAGTTCAGTTCTGCTACTTCTTTGCTTATTTTTTTGTCTGCTTGATCTATTTTTTTGCAATAAGAGAGTGTTAAGGTTTCCTGTTCAGGTCGTCATTTTGGATATTGGATTTTTCATGTCTATTAAGTTTTGCTGTATATAGTTGGGTGCTCCCATGTTTGTTGTGTACATATTTATGGGTGTAACCTGTTCCTCTTGAATTTTTGCCCTAACAAGCATGTAGTAGCCTTCTTTATTTTGTTTGATCATTCTTGGTTTGAAATTGAAAGTGTCTTCAAAAAGGATTGCTACTGCTGCCTTTTTCTGAGGTGCTGAGGCATGTAGTATTGTTTTCCATCCCTTCACTTTCAGCCTATGAATTTCTTTATGAGTTAAGTGTGCTTCTTGTGTATAGCATATTGTTGGATTTTGCTTTCTGATCCACTATGCCAGTCTATTTCTTTTAATTGGTGAATTGAATCCGTTTACATTTATGGTTATAATTGAGATGTATTGACTTATGTTTTACATGTTATTTACATGCTGTTGTTTGCCCCTTTTTCTTCTGTATTTAATTGTTTGCCCTATTTGATGGGTTCTTTTCCTTCTCATTCATGGAGTTCTGGTCATTTTTGTCCCTGTCTAGAATATCTTCTATTGTTCTCTGTAGGATTGGTTTTGTCATCATGAAATTCTTTAGTTGTTCTTTGTCATAGTAGCTTTTCTCTCCTCCATCAAATTTGCAAGAGAGTTTTCAGGGTATAGTAGTCTGGGCTGGAATTTTTTTTCATAGAGGACTGGAAGTACTCTGCTCCATGTTCTTCTTGACTTCACGGTTTGTGAAGTCTGTCATTATTCTGATGAATTTTCCTTTAAATGTGATCTTTTCTCTAGTGGCTTTTAGTATATTGTTCTTGTGCTGGATTTCTGGGATCTTGACTATTATATGCTCCAGTGTGTTTTTAATCAGTTGATGTTATTTATTTGGAGTTCTATATGCTTCAGTTACATGTATGTCAGATTCTTTCCCCATATTTGGGACTTTTTCCATAATTACTTCTGCCCATATTCTTTTTATATCGTTTGTATTGACTCATTTCTCATTGATGCCTATTAGTCTCACATTGTTCATCTTTTCATTGTCTTGCAAATGTCGAATTATGTTTTCCTGCATCTTGGTTGTTTTTAAGAGATCTTTTCTTATCTTTTCAGTAGCTGTGATGGTGACTTCAAGATCTGAAACTCTGTCTTCACTTTCATTCAGATGGTTTTGCCAGCTTGTGATTGAGATTTTAAGTTCCTCTGTGGCTCTTTGACTCTGCTTCATGCGATCTATTTCTTTCCTATATTGCTCATTCAATGATTCCATCATTTTTCTCTTCTCTAATTTTTACCATTGTCTTCTTTAGAAGCAGATATTAATTCTTTCATTACAGTTATCTTTTCTTTTTTATTTCAGAAATTATTTTTTATCTGATTTCCTCTATACATTTCTTGAGTTGTTTCTTTACTTTAGATGCTATTATTTCAGAGATTTGACCTATGTGAATCTCAGTTTCTTCTGTGGTAGCATCTCCTCTTCTGAGTGGCCTTAGAGCCTGAGATTGCATTTTGCTCCTTCTCTTTGTCATTTTGAATAGCACTGTCTGGTGACCGTTGGTGTAGAGCTTTGATGAAGTTATAATCTTAGCACATACTAAAATTCTTACCCAAGAGAAATTATATTTTTAAGGCAGTGATAGTTTGTTATTTATAGAACTATATTTAGGAACACTAATAATAGGTAATGATATTTAGCAGTTGAAAAACTTGTGTAACTAATGACTTTGTATTTTAGACAGTAAGAACAAGTATTATGGCTGTATAGCTAAGCAGATATTAAATTGGGAATTTGTATTTAAGTTAGTTCCCCTAAGTTCTGTCTGATCACCTCCCCTTGATGTACTTGGGGTCTTCCAGTCAGACTAGCTCACCCTGGTTATTTTTTACCCATTCTTTTGGTCAAAAGAGAAAGAGGGAGGATGTTTTCATTGGTGTGGGTCTAGAAAGTGTCTCAGCTTACTGTGTCCAGATCTATGATGCTTGAACTCATCCCGATGTGCCTGGCTTGGGTCTGGCTGCTGTGCTCAGCTTCTTCCTACTGTAGCCTGTGGAAGTGAATCTGCTGTGCCCTTCTGGCAAGATGTTCTGCTCCTGGATTAGCTGGCTGGTTCTGGTCCCTAGCCTCTCTGCAGAGATTTCAGCTGCAGAGTTTCACACAAGGCCTACTGGGCCTGGGCTGGGTCTGCAGGTGTCTGGAGAGCACAGGTAAAACTCTCCTATACACATGCTGGGTCTGGGCTGTGTCATAACTTTCTTTCTTTCTTTCTTTCTTTCTTTCTTTCTTTCTTTCTTTTGTATTTAGGACAGGATCTACATTGTCTGTAGGTTCTTACTACGTAGATCATACTTGTAGTGATTCTCCTGTTTTCAGCCTCCCTGGTGCTGGAATTATAGGGGCATGCCACCATGCCCAGTCTCAAGCACTGTCTCAACATACCTCAGGGACAGGGCCTGCCAGCAGGCTGGGGATCAAACCCTAGCCACTGTCCTCTGCCTAAGTATATGCTTTAGTCCACTGAGCTACCAGACCAGCCCTAAGTTATATTTTCTTTATGGAGATCTCTCATATTTCTAGTTCAGTTTACTCCTTTTATTTTATATCTTTGTAGATATTGTGAATCAGGTTCTATATTGATTTGTTTCTCTACAATTTCATTATTGGTGTATAGAAAGCCACTGATTTCTTTGTATGTTGACTTTGTATCCTGCTAATTTACTGATTTTATTTATTAGTTCTAATAATAAATAAAGTATATAATAAAGATCATTTTGGCATGATCTTCAGGGTTTTATTTATATAGTCATGCAATCTGCAAACTGGGGTAATTTGACCTGTCATTTTCTGTTTAATCTGTCTTATTTCTGTCTCTTGCTTAATTACTCAGGCTAAAATTTCTAGTGTTACATTGAACAAGGAAATAAGGATATACACCCTTGTCATGTACCTGACCTTGGAAGAAATGCTTTCAGTTTCCTCCATTTAGTATGATGTTATCTATTGGTTTGTCATAGATAGCATTTGTTATGCTGAAATGTAGTATAATAGTCTTTATGCTGAAATATAATATAATAGTCTTTCAATACTTAATTTGTTCAGGGCATTTATTATGAATTGGTATGGAATTTCACCAAATATTTTTCTGCTCCTATTGAAATGATCGTATGATTTTCAATTTTCATTATATTTATTTTATACATTATTATTATAGATTTATCTTTGTTGAACCATTCTTTTACCAAAAAAATGAAATCAAATTGATGAAGACGTATGATTTCTCGATGTGCTGTTTAACTTGATTTGTCAGTATATAGTTGAGAAATTTTACATCTATGAGGATCAGAGATATTGACCTATAGTTTTCTATGATTTGTGTTCTTATCAAGATTTGGTAACAATGTAGTATTGGCTTCATGGGATGAGTTTAGATGGATTCCTTCCCTCTTCAATTCTATGGAATAGTTCAGAAGTATTGGTACCAGTTAAAATTTTGATAAAATTCAGCTTTCTGGCCTCAAGTTATTATTTGTTAGGAGATCTTATATCACCTTTATTAAATTTTGGTACAACAGATGTTTCTAGAAAGATGCCTACTTCTTCTAGATTCTTCAATATGTTAACATATAGTTTCTCAAAATAATCCTTAGTTAATCTTTTAATTACTTTGGCATCAGTTTTAGTACCTTTATTTTCATTCATAAATTCTTTATTTCACATTTTTCTTGTATAGTTTCTTTAAATTTTGATTGTTACAGATTTCCTTAGATTTAACTTCTTTTTGAAGGTATTTATTATTTATTCTTTTCTGAAGTTTTAATAATCTTGATTGGGAGGCATTTTATTTCAAGAAGTGAAATGTAGCACCTTCTATGATACCAAAACATTATGAAAACAGTTTGCAATGTATTAATTTATCAAATCCATCTTGTCAAGATATCTTAAAACTGTCTCATTGATATTTGTACTTCAATAAAATAAAAATTCAAAAAAACAAAAAACAATATGCGATGTATTAATTATTGAATCTGTCCTAATTTGAAACTCATTGCCATTTGTTCTTCAATAAAATAAAATAAAAAAGTAAAAAGCTAACATGATAATATTTCAACTGAAGTATTTCAAAATATGTATTTTCTCAATTTTGTAAAAGAAAAAGGGATATTTGTTACAGAAGTGTTAAAATGTGTAAAATAGAAAAATAAAAAGATAAATTCCAAAAAAAAAAAGAAGTGAAATATATCATTCCGTATTCTCCTGCTCTGTTGGATTTGTGCTCAGAATTGTGCCTGTCAGTGTGCTTTGGAATTTTTGTTCTGTAATTTAAAAAATGTTTCTTTGTCTTATACTTGATGGTTTCACTGTAGTATGTGAATAACATGTTTTTTCTCTTTTGGAGGATAGATGGATTGAACTCAGGCCCTTGTGCTTTCCAGGGAAGCACTTATTCCACTGGGCCATCTCCCCGGCCCCTGTAAATAACATGTTATAGGAATATTTTCTAGTAATGTGTATTTGGGTTTTATAGGCATTCTCTTAGTTTTTCTCCCTACCTTTATTTTTTTCTTTTTAGTATGTTCCCTATTTGAATGTTTGTTTTATTAATGATATCCCAAAAATCTTGTATGTTTTCTTAATTTTTACTGACTGCAATATTTGAAAAGAATTGTTTTCAAACTTCAATATATTTTCTTCCACCTGACCTAGTCTGTTATTGAGGCTTTCAACTGAACTTTTAAAAAAGAATACTTGACTTACACTGGAGAAAAGAAAATTAAAGTAACACTGAGATTCCATCACACCCCCCAAAAGGATGGCTGTCTTCAAGAAGTCAACCAATAACAAGTGCTGGAGGGGTGTAGGGAAAAAGAAACCCTTCTCCACTGTTGGTGGGAGTGCAGACTGGTACAACCACTGTGAAAATCATTATGGAGATTCCTCAGAAACCTGGGATTGGAGGTCCCATTCAACCCAGGTTTTCCCTCCTGGATACCTTTCCAAATGAACTGAAAACCTCACACCACAGTGATCTGTATATTTATAGCAGTGCAATTTGTCATAAATAAATATTGGAAACAACACAAATGTCCATCCACTGAGTAATGAATTAAAAAGATGTAATATTTTTATAAAACGGAGTAATAGCTATAAAAAACACAAACTCGAGGTTTTGTTTTTAACATCATGGGAATTTTGCAGTGAAACATTTAAAGTATCAATACAAATGCCAGGATACTACATAAAACATCCATAGGAACTTTTTTCAACTTGTTTTTGAATAATTCACAAACATTTCCTACATAATCCAACATACAACAGAGAAATGGTCCATTTTTTTCTTGCAATTTGCATATGATGGAAAACATATATATATATATACATATATGTGTATATATATACATACATATATATATACATATATATATATATAAAGTTTAACTAATAGACAATAGAAGGTTGACACTTTAATAAGTCTATAGGTGAGAAATGTAATAAAATAATCAAAATTTATTCAGCATCCACCTCTTACTTCCATAACCAAGTTTTTTTTCCTTGTGATACCAGGGATTGAGCTCAGGACTTTGCACTTGCCAGGTAAGCACTTATCCTCGTGAGCTATCTCCCCAGCCACCAAGTGTTATTTTAAATAAAACCCACTGCCAGTTAGGCTTCTGGAAAATACTTGCATTATTTTTCCATTTGTAGTACTGCTGCCCACCTTGGTTCTTTACAGCTAACAGAAAACTGCTGAAAAGTAGGGGGCTAGCATTTGCAAAAACAAAAATCCTCCAGCTTATTATAAGAATGATATGTATGATGGAACTTCTTCCCAAACAATGACTGAAGCCATCAAGAAATCACCAGACCTGAATTTGCCAATGTATTTTGCCTGTACCTAAGAATACACTGTATTTATTTCCAACAGAGGAGCTGAAAATCAAACTTAGTTTTTAGTTTAGAGGTGCACTGGGAAATTCAGCCACTATTTGAAAATTGACTGTCTTTATTTTTTAAAACATGACCACCAAAATAGATTCACTAAATTTATTTTAAAAATCATAAAAATGTTTCTTACAAAAGAGATTACATTCTGTACACTGCTCTGAACAGATGCCAGGGACATGGAGACTACTGTAAATTTCCTCCCTGTCCCACCCCACAAATGTTTACAGTGATCACACAAAGCAAGGTGTTCACAATAATTACATGGGGGGAAGTTTTTTAAATCACTAACAATGAACCAAAACTAAAATCCACTCACTCTGCTGCTGTTTTAAAATTTCAGTGTTAGTTCTGGCACGCCCTGTCCCCCAACCAAGTTTGTAAGGAACTAAAGCATTATATCTGGTGAACAGCAAAGATTTCACTACATCTCAAATGCAGAACACCTATGAAGCAGAGGAATGTTGGCTTTTAAAACAGAAGATTTCAAAACAAGATGCAGGATTCCTTCAGTTCTTCACTAGTCTTAGAAAAACTTTTCAGAATACTGCTTCACACCATAAAAAAAGAAAAAAAAATCTTGCATTAGAATCCTGTAGC
Source organism: Ctenomys sociabilis (assembly GCA_004027165.1). Classification (NCBI taxonomy): domain Eukaryota; kingdom Metazoa; phylum Chordata; class Mammalia; order Rodentia; family Ctenomyidae; genus Ctenomys; species Ctenomys sociabilis. Next base: position 25,438 of record PVKA01011243.1, read on the forward strand.
ATCTATATACTATTTCACACTGTTCTTCAGTATATACTGTTCATTGTGTATCTGGTCCTGTGTTCCTGTAATGGTAATGTTCCAATCTTTGGATCCTTCTAAGGACTCATCAATTTTGATAGAAGCTCATGATTCATGATGGATTTGTTTCATCCACTGGCCACCTTTGCCAATAAAAGATCCAGCCAAATCTTTGGGAATGGTTACTTGTGTAGTAATAATAGGTCCACCAAGATCACCATATGAGCCATGACCTCCTGCATAGGAATAATCATATCCAGAGCTACCCAGCGGTTCATATGCCATCTGCCATTCTGATGGGCTTCATGTATCTATCACAGAGTCCTAAGTTTCATCAGTACTGAAACCAGTCATGCCATCACAGCAGTGTCCAGGTCTTCCTCTTCTATCATAGGCCATTAGATCTGCTCCTCTAGGTGGTGGTGAAAGAGGAAGATTCCTAGCTCTGCTACCAACCAGCCACCTTGACCAGGAGGAGAGGGCGGTGGTCCCCGATGAGGGCTCATGACATCATAATTTCTTCTACAGGGAGGCATGGAACGTCCACTTTGATGAGGAGGCCTTCTGTCAAAACCACCTTTTCTCCACATAGGATACCCTACAGGCCATTCACAGTGGTCATCAAACATCATGATAAAACCACCATAATCATAAGTTTCATTATAAAATTTGGGATCGTAAGTCTGTGCACATCTTTGATGATAGACTCAGGTATAAGATCAAGAATGATCAGGGCTGGGGAGATGGCTCAGTAGAATAAGCGCTCCCCTGGTAAGAACAAAGGTCTAAGTTCAATCCCCAGTTCTGAAAAAAAAAAAAGACCGAAAGAGTCACTGACGCAACTCCCAACAGGAAGGGACCCTGTCCTGCATTCATGACCACTTGCAAAGTGACTCAGTTCCCCATTTAGGGGCCAGGGAGATGGCTCAGTAGAATAGCTCTTCCCTGGCAAACACAAGGGCCTGAGTTCAAACCCTGGTTCTATGAAAAAAAAAATCTCTAATGCATTCTACAACCTTGTCAGGCTTTCCTCCAATAAAAGCAACTCTGTTTTTAGTGAAATGAAAACAGCATTCTTGGAAAAGCTTGATTGTTGTTCCCTCAAAGTTCTTTGATTTTACACCTTTGACCCCAATAATTCCTCCTATCAAACTTTGATGAATTAACAGTCTCAACTCATTGTCAAGGTCACTTCCTTTATAGTGTTGGTAATTTAAGCATTCTACAACATCAGATTCAAGTGAGACCTGGCTGGATGCAGTGGGTGATGGCTACTGCAGGCCCTCTTCCAAGGCAGGGATGATTTTCTTCAGAATTCCTCCAATTGTTTCAATATCAGCGCTGATGCTCAATATGCACTTGAGGCCACTATTGTCTGGGAGTGAAACACTGGTGCTGTAGTCTGTAGAGCCTTAATGTTCTTGCCTCCTTTTCCAATCACTGCCCCAGCATTCTTGCTCTGACACAGAATTTGTAATTCAACCATCTCATCAGTATATCTAGATCTTTTAAACGCTTGCTCTTCTTCCATATCTTCTGCAGGACATTTTCCAAATTCTTCATTGGTTTCAGTGTTGGGGAAGGTTTCCTCTGGCTTCTCAGTTTCCATTTTCTTGTATTAAATGGACACACCAATCTATACACCACAAACAAGTGGGATCAGGCAGTGCAGCAAAAAAGCGGAAGAAAATCAAGGCTTTTATAGGTAAATATATTCAATTAAAAATCATCCTTTTAAGCAAATTAAATCAGACCCACATGTGCAAATATCATATTGTCTTGCTAGTATAAGAACATGAAAGAGTAAACAAAATTTGAAAGGTACAATAGATGCTTTGACGAACGAATGACTGTGTTCAAAGGGAAGGAAATACTGAGATGAGAAGGACAGTAGAAGGAAGAAGGGTGGGATGAGATATATCTATGTATGTATGCAGGATGGTATAGACAACTGTACTGCTGATTCCTATGGAAAGCAGAAGTTAAATTCTTTTTCTCTTCTTAATTTTTTATAACGTTTCTTTTTTTGAATTTTGCATGCATTTATTGAACTGTTTAGGTAATTTAAGCAACCAATTTGAAGACACCACCATTCAGTACAACAAATATTGTTGAATTCATATTATGTTTAGTGAAATTTTGTATCATTTCTCATTCTTTATTATCATTATTTTGAATTCTCTTTTTAAGAAAATTAACAACTCCTAATGTTTTGTGTTCTTCATTTTCAAATGTTTTGATTTGTTCTCCAAAATCTTTCTTTGCTGAATATCTGATTCATATTCCATAGGACTTTCTGTATTTCATTTAGCTATCTTTTTTTTTTTTTTAGATTTCATTGAGCATTTTAAAAATCATTAAGTTGAACACTTGATTAAGCATTTTATTTATATTGACATCTTTGTAACGTGTTTCCACAGAGTTGTAATCTTCAGAAAGTATCACATTAACATTTTTTTTTTTTTTTGCAAATTTGTTGTGTTCCTACCCTATGTTGAATTTATGGATCTGGTAAAATGGATAACCCTACCACGTTTATGAAATGGCCTTCTCAGCAAGCAGCTTTCTCTTGAAGATGCATTTTAGCATATCATTTTGTTATGCCATGCGGGCTTTGTTTTCAGCTAGGCACCCTGGCTGGCACAATCTTCCTGAAGCTCTGGCTGTCATGAGTCCGTTTAGGCACAGTGTGTGCAGCTGGCGAGATCCGCTCTCAGTGTGGGTCATGGAAGAACGGTAACACTAGCAGGTGAGGCAAGGTGGTATAGATCGTAGAGAGTATGTGGCACACTCGGGATATTACTCCTACAGTGGGCTTGGAAGCTCCTACTGGCTGACGTTTCACTGGGTAATATTTATATTGCCCCTGGTACTTCGTTGAGTTTTTGGTGCTGGCTACTGTAGTGGTGATGAAAGGATAAGCACTCTGGGAATGGCATTGTTAGAGATCACCCTAGCACCAGAACCACAGAACTCTTTCTCTGCCTTGCTGGTAACAAATGCCCTTGGGTGGCACTGGAAGACACACTGTAGGTGCCACACACAGAAAAACATAAAGATAGGTACCAAGGACATAAGCAAAATCACAATTTTAAAATTATGCCTTTAAGGGCCAGCCAAATAGCTCAGAAGATTAAAGCCCTTGCAAGCAGGAGTAGGGGCTGGAGGTTCAGTTCCTGGGCCTTCTGTGCCAGCCCCACCCCTGGAACCTGTGCAGACAGTAATTGAGATTGGGCGTGCTGGCATGCACCTGTAATTCCAGCTGTTGGGAGGCTGTAAACAGGCAGATCACTACAAGTCTAATCTAGTAGTGAGATTCTGAACACCCTGTAAACCCTTCCCTAAAATACAAAAAATAAACAACCAACCAACCAACCAACAAACAAACAAATAAAGTATACCTTTAAGAAAAACTTCATCTTCAGGACACAAAAGTTACTTTCCCTTCCAGGAAACTCAGTCAAAAACTTCCTAAGAATTTTAAAGACACAGAAAGCCCTGAACAGTAAGTTGGGCAATGGGCCTGTGATTTTTACCTGTAAATTGCCCTTCCTCCCACAGAAAGTGGGCAGTGTATCTGGGCTACAAGCACACGCATCTGGTTCACAGTCTAACAGAGCCGCCTGATGGGTAATATAAGTAGTAAGAATGTATATCCCATGTCACCCTTCTGGAGGACCTCCCCATGACCACATGAAAACTCCTCACACCTACCATGTACACCTCTTTCTTGAGAGCCCACCTTCAATTTTCTCTGACTGTGTACTTTTAAATTCTGCCTGGACTGAAGGCAGATGCATTCTTTTTTCTGTGCATCAGAGAATCCACAATGGATCTCTTAGAAGAGAAGACTTGAAACTTCCCATTTTCTCCTTGGGAGCTTCCTCAGACCCCAACAATAAAGCCCCTTGAATTCTGATGCCTGCATGAAATCACACACTACTGTCCTATCCCTGGTTCTGCAAGGGACAGAGCCCCTGAGCTCTTAAAGGTGGTATCCTCCACTACCCTCCACACAGTAGCATTGCACACAGCTTGGGGTTCACAGCAGGTAGAATCAGCATCACTCTTGTGTACTTGAAGCAGCTCCCTGCTAACCTAGTGCAGTGCAATGTGTTTTAGACCCTCTGAGTAGTCTAATGTCAGATAATGTATCTCTCATTAAGATGGCCCCCTCTCATAAACACCCCAAGGACTTGCTGGAAGATTGTGTTGGCTTATATCTAGATGCACTCTCAAAGCCTCCTGTGCTCACAGGTGAGACTTGGGCAAGCAATTGGGTCACAGGTGTGTGACACTGGCTCAGTCCCCTGAAATATTTATAGCTGGGTGTGATGTTGAGAGGTAAAGCCAGTTGGGAAGAGGTGGGGCACATGGATTTTGCCTGGATGGAGATATATATCCCTCACCCTCCCTTGATACCTGGTAGGCTTCCTATTTGCCACTGCTGAACTAATTCTCCTCTGCCATGCTGCCCTGCCTTGGGGCCAGCTGACTATGGACTGAAACCTCTATAAACAGTAAACCTTACTTCCTTTGACTTATGGGTATTGAGTATTTTGTCCCGCCAAAAAAAAAAAAGTAACTAAGACAGAGATAAAGCGATTTTCTCCTCAAAGTCAGGCAGCTGTTCAGATTTCAGCTTTCTTACATAGATAGACTGTAAACCTATATGGGTTGTAAAAGTTTTCAATAGCTGGAATTGCCATTATCCACACTGATGGAGTTCACTGGCATTCTGTCTTTCATCTTGACCCTGCACTACCTCAGCTCCTGCCTCCAGCAGGGGTTAGGGAGGCAGGTGCTGGGTGTTTTGCTTCTCTTCTGCTGTTATCCTAGGTCTCTGGATTTTGTAAGGTTCCCATTTCCTGACTGTTGAGTTTAAATGTCTTCTTCAGTCCTCACCTTAAAGAAAACAGGGAGTAGACAGAGTATACCAAGTCTCTGGGTAGAGGATCTTTATGGGATAGAAAAAGAAAGATTGTGTGTTGGGGAATGTTAGAAGAAATTATTTATACTGAAGATTTAGATTGAGTTACTGATTTGAACAGCAGAAACAGAAAATTTTGTCACCATTTTCTTCATCCCTTCAAAGACAGGAGGTACACAGAGAATGCAGTACTCGCTCCTTATCCAGTTTCCCTTTCTGCGGTTCCTCTTCTCTGAGGTCAACTGCAGTCCAAAAATACTAAGTGGAAAATTCCAAGAACAAACAATTTATAGAATTTAAATAGTTTTTCATTTTTAGTAGCATGATAAAATCTTGTACCATCCTGCCAAGAATGTGGATCATCGCTCTGGGTGGCACATTCACACTGTATCTGCCACCTGCCTATTAATGTGGATATGTAATAAAGTATCATGGGACAGAAAGATTCATGTGATTTTTCTTAATGCATACATCTGTTTTATTAGAACATAGCTGTGAAGATGATTAAAGAACACGACTCAGTAGAGATTTAAATTCATTACTTTTACATTTGGCTTTGGTCCTATCTGTTCCCTGTACTTACGCTACATTTTGGAACATTCCTCTTTTCAGCTGCCTTCTCTTCTCCTTTCCTTTCCTTGTCTTCCCTTTCTTCACTTTTATTGCTTTGGGAGAGTCCTCCGAATGATTAAAACTTCTACTTTTGCATATTTAACATGCATATATGTAATATGCATACATGAAAAATTAAAACTTCTTTTGTAAGTTTATAAAATATCTTACTATATAGAAAAAGAATCAAAACACATTTGCTGTGAAGCTTAAAATGTTCTGTACACGCAACTTGCTTTGTGTTCAGCGGCCCACAAAGGCAACTGATGTAGCACATTTTCATTTGCCTTTTCCCTCAACATATAACTTAGAATGTTTTTCCTTCCTCAAATTCCTGCAAGTGTTATATTTTCTTAATAGAATCAAAGAATGTCAAATGACGTTATAGACCATGTTCATTTTTAATTATAACCACTTATATGTATTTTTCAAGATGTATGCAGAGATATATTAGCCTAGATATAGTCCTTTAAATAAATTGATTAGTAAAAATGATAAAATGATGCCATTTTACTGGGTTTAATGCTTTTAGGGTCTCATTGATACATTCCAACAAAGGATTTTCAGAAATTTCATTGATAATGTTTTGTTAATTTTCTTGTTACATTCCATATTCCAATAAACCTATAACCCCTGGAGGCTTTTTGTATCAGAATGTTTAATTCATTTCCTGGAGATAAATGTCACAAGGCCATTTCTTCACAGAAAACAACCTAGAACGAAGAAGAGCTAAAAATAGTAACAAAATACATGTTTTCCAAGTCTCTGAAAGCATTCTCCTCAAGTTGGGAGCTTTGTCTGGGCCTAAGGTATAATGCCATCTATTTTATGAATGGAGTAGGAAGTCCTTCAGGCCCATATAAACAGTTCATTAAAAGCATAAGACACATTCTAAAGGCTAAATATAAATGTATTTCCATTAGTCTGCCACAACTGAGTATTGATTATTACAAAATCCTAAACAACCTTATTAAATACCTAGTCTATTGCAATTTAACAATGGTGTTATCAAACTGGCCTCAGCCATGTCTAGGTTTCCCTTTTACCAAGAAAAAGTAAATGCTATTTCAGGACACAATCATCAAAAGAAGTGTGAAGCTGCTCTTCTTGGCCTTTCTTGTCTTCAAATGAGACAGCTCACCTGTAGAGGCTGTGGCCCCTGCCAGGTAGGACTCAGGCAATTCATACATACATTAAAAACTTTCTTCTTCTGTATGGGCCTCACATTTTTGTTTGAGGCTTTCCTCTTTAGTATGGAATCCTATACTGTTGCAACTATTCCTTTCCATTATATTTTAAACAAAATTCGCATAGCCTGTATAAAAATCGTGGTCTTTGTTGAGGTAACGATTAAGTCTAAATTGGCTCCACACAAGTCCCTTTAAGGCTGATTGGAAAAATAACTGTTTTTCAAAGGGACCGATTTTTCAAGGCAAATCTCTGTCACAATTTTCTAGGTCTTTAAAATGAAGGAAACTTTTCTTTCCTTCCTCCACCTCCTCCTTTTTCTTCTTTTTTTGTCTTTGTAAAGGTTAACATCTTCATATATTCTCCAAACAATATGCTTTGTGACATCTCTTTTTACAGTTCTGCAGCTCTGGTTCCCTTCTTATTGTAGCTGGGTAGGCAGTTAATCAGCATCTCTCCTAATCAAAAAGTCTGGCATTTTGAGGACAGATAAGATATGGCCTCTGAGCTTTGACCCTGTCAGCACACCCTGTGTGTCAGGAGAGAAGATTTCCTCTTAGAAAGCATTCAGTTCATTGTTTCTGGGGGAATTCCTGGCATAGATTAGGAATAATCAGGGCTAATCCACAGAGGCTGGCCCACATTAACATTCTCTTTCTTGCTGCTCCACGCAAGCCAAGAAAGGCAATGCCTGAAACTTCCTTTTCATTTTAACACACTGCTCTAAAAAGACTCGTACACAGATGCCTGCTTCTCCATTTAAGTGTTACTTACAAATTCTACACAATTTGCAGCATTGTTTAGGGAACTGGAGGCCTCTCATTTATTTGAAAACCCAGGTTAAAAGCACAAAATTCCAAGGCTTGAAGAGATAGGGTGGTCACCCTAGAGAAAGGCTGATTCAATCAAAAGGACCAATCATTGCTTATCATCGGGCTGTGTTTGTGTGAGTCAGCTCACACACTCCTCAGCACTGTTCCTCTGAACATACTTTGATTAGAAGGGGGAGGGGGAGGAGGAAAAAGAAGAAGAAAACAAGAATGAGAAATGGAAGAGGAGGAATAGGCAAAAGGAGGAAAAACAAATAAAAAGTGGAGAAGGGGGAGGACGAGGAGGAGGAAGGGGAGAAGGAGGAGGAGGAGGAGGAGGAGGGAAGATCATCTTTAACAGCAGAATGAAGCCAGTATTGGAATAGTAGATGCAAAAGTTCTCTTCTTGGTGATAGAGAAACAAACCATTTTGTCACACATAATATATTGATGTAGTATTAGACAGGAAAGACTGGGCTCCATTAGCTTATCATGAAAATTCTTATTCTGTTGTATAAAATCAGTCTTGTTTTAAGGGCCGGCTGTAGTGAGATGTTGTTTTGGCTTGATATAAAATGAAATTCACATCCTTTTGTTTTTATCTTGACAGTTTCTGGGGCCCCTTTTGCTTCTTGGTGAATCTCATTATACGATCTGAGCATTTAATGAAAGGTTCTTTTCTGCCAGCATACTGAATAAACACTACTCTTGCCTCTGGAATCCTTATGAGCTCCTCTGAGCATCAAACAGCTGCATCAGCTAATTGAAAATGAGTTTGTTCCTAGGCTGGTATTTCTCAGTGAAGGCCATGCTTAGCAAGGCAAGGCTAGCTGTGAAATCACTTTGATAACTAATACAAAAAGCTTCATAAAATAACAACTTCCAAGGTTTCCTTTATTTCAAAAGCAGTCCAGTTAGAGCTAGAGTTTACAGAAATAAACAATGTGCCTTTTAATTTTTGAAATTCGGAGCTATTATCTCTTACTATTACCAAGATCAAAGTTTCCTTTTCCGTTTCAATTACCTTTTCTATCAATTTGCAGGACTTTTACACGTGAATTGAAATGGGAATCAAAGTTGCTGCTATTAAATAATTCTTCTGAGGCCATTCTTGAGATTTAGATGTGGAGTAAATGCTAAACGAAAGGTTATATTCAACAAATTTAGTGAAAGTAAAGTGCTACTACTTTAGCAATATATATTTTATACTATATTTTCTTCTAATGCATTAGATTAAAAATATTGAAATGATATGCTAGGGATAAGTTATAGTGATTTTACTTATAACAACTGATAGCTATTTTTTTATTTTTATGATTTAAAAATATATATAGCCTGTTTCAATCAAAAAAAATCTTCCACATTTTCACATTTACAACTTATTGCACTTTTGTGACTTCAACTAGCATTTAAAACCAGGAAGTATCCTGTAGTTTAAAGCAGTGAATCATTTTATCCACAAAAGAACCCTAGGAGAAGATGTGACAAGATTTTGAAAATTACAAGAAGAAAACAAGAAAAGCCCTCACATCACTGACTCGTCATGGTTCATACAATCAATCACATTAGGTGAAAGACACTTGAATCTTATTCTTCAGAATTGAGGTTATTATTTACTCTACCAGAGTTCAGGAATGCAAAACAATTGGAGTACAATGGGAGAAGCAGAAGAGCACAGGGAACAGGCCTGAGAGGACCACAGCTTGCCATTCGGAAGGGTGTGGTCATCTCTAGGGCTGGGCTCCCCTCTGTCTGTGGCAACCCTAGGTGGATAAACTGTGTTCATGGGCACAAGAGCTCCCTGCCAGCTAGCTGCCATGCTGCCAAATTTCCTCTTGGTCTTACAGTCAAACCCACCATGCTATTTTCATGTTTTATGCACAAATTAGTGCTTGGAAACACATCTCAACTTTGACTTCTTGGCTTCCTGTTGGGGTCATTTACCATTTCCACCACATACAATGGCCACATTGGATGGGTACAGAAAGGACGAGACCAAGAGCTTACTGATGCTACTAAGAATGAAATTTTACATATATTCCTTTTGTTTCTTCTTTACTTTCTGGGTAGTTGTACCATGGAAGTGAGTTGAAGTTGCGTGAGTGCCCATGACTCTGAGGGAAACATGGGGTGGCTTGTGGGGGTGGGAACAGGTCATGTGGTAGCACTGAGTGAACACAGATTGGTCAGCTGAGCCTGGGTAAGTCGAGTCAGGATTTCTCTGTGCTTTTTCTGTTCAAATGGGGCAATTTCCTTGAACAAAGGTCTCTGTGTTTTGGATGATACCATGTAATAATACACCTAAAAGCAAGTTTCCAAAGCCAAAATCAGGTGGAATGCATCACTGTTTGTATTATCATTATAATACAAACACCCTACAATTGGCTAGGAAGCACTTTTATATTAAAGAAAATGGTTGTGTGAGAAGAAGAATCTATCCCAGTTCTCTTTCCTGCTTATGCAGTCTACAGATATCAAGAGAACTATAGAAATACACTTAAGATTTGCTTTAGAACAAAGGGTCCAGAATGTCAGAGTTGAGGAACTTAAAAGTGGCACGAAATTTTCTATACCTGTGTTGTGCCTTCTGCTTTTTCAGTAAGAGGAATATAAACTAATTATTACTAATTTTACTTCTTATACATACTTATTAAGGAATTCTAGCCATGAATCACATCTTACGTGTTCTGAGTTATTTGTGAGTCCTTGTACAATTCCTATGCAGCAATTACTCTCATTGCGCTCATTCAGGAATAAGGAGACAAAGCTCAGAAGTGGCTGGCAACTCGCTGACTACTCCAGACCTGGTAGAAGGCCATGTGGAAAGTCACACTTCAAGATAGGTTCTGGCTTCATATCTTCTTTGTTCATATGTGAAAGTAATTTTAAATCATCCTTCTGTTCCAGTAACTGTGATCTGGACAATAGTATTTAGCCACTGAATAAGCAAACAGAACTGTTCAAAGTGTGACAGCACAAAACACACATGTCCAGGAAAGGTGGAGTAAGTCAATAATGCTTGAGATACTGAGGATTTCTTAAGAGCGAGTTGACTAACAAGAGGGAAATAAAGAACCAAACTGTGTGGCACATCACAGAAAAAGAAAGAGGAAGAGGAAGAAGAGGGGAAGAAGAAGGAGGAGGAGAAAGGGAAGAAATGCCTTGTTTTGAAGTTATAAAGTTAATACTCTAAATACAAGCATTTAAGGCAAACCACTTGACTTTTCTTGTACTTCATGAACAAAGGGAGCTATGGGAGAGAAACTGTACTGGAGGAATTTATTGCAGAGATTGTAGATCTCTACAGCACAATATGAGATAAAAATTATTCCAGAGTGAAAAGGGAGGCATATGTGGCCTCTTTCTGACACATGTTACTGTCATATAAGCTGGAACTCACCCATCATCTGTTCAGCTGCAAAATGCCACAAAACCATACTATTCAAACTGTGAGCAAAGGTAGAGGCCAAGAGTGAGGTAGGGTGGAAGAGGGGAGAGAGGAAATGGAGTGTAGGAAATGAGTTTCAAGGGGAGCAAAAAGAATTGGCAAAGATAAAGAAATTAAGGGAAAAGTCAGGAAGTGTCTGACTTCTGAGCATTCTCCTCCCTTGTGCCCCCTTGACAGCTCCATCTTCTACCTCACAGGTTTAGTCGACATTCCTCCCAGACCATTCTTCACTCACACAACTTCTTTAAGTACCTTCGCTCACACCAGAACCCCTGCGTCCTTGCCTGACCAAGTCATTTCAACACCTAAAGTAAGCCAAGAGTTGAGTGATCCCAAAGGCTTTCAAACCATGTTGTATTTATTAAAAGGGAAGGAGTGCTGGTGCCAAGTTTAGATTTACTTCTGCAACTCCAGGCCATTCAGCTATGGTTTTGGAGTTGAACAATACCCTCAGCTATGCAGTGGCCCTCCAAGTAAATAGTGCATCCTGCACAAAGAACCTGAGCACACTTCCACCTCATCACTTGAGCGTGGCCTTCCTGCAGAAAGGCTTACTTTCCACCACCCTACAAAGCAATCAGATCTGCATTCTTAAATATCTATTACTGCAGCCTCTCTCTGAGAAAAGTTTAGGTAAAAGTAATTTCCTACAGTGACATTTTAATACCTTGTGTTGGTTGTTCCCTTGACAAACTTTCACCTGGCTTTCTCTGTATATTGTATTAGCCAACTTGGAAGTTTCTCACATCCCATTCTCTCTTTCATCTTCTCAACTCTATTCCCTCTCCCCTCTCACTTCCTTCTCTCTCTTCCTTTTTCTTTCTCTGGCTCCCTCTTTTTCCCTTTTGCTTTCTTTATCATTCATAGACATTTATAAACAAAATCTTTAAGAATCAATTTGAACTGGTCATATATATGCTTTGGACTTCATCCTTTCCTATATCTTCTTCTCTCTCTTTCTTTTTTTAAATATATTTGGTGCAGGGTCTCACTATGAAGTTTGGACTTATAGCGATCCTCCTGTTTTCAGCCTCCCCAGTGCAGGAATTACAGGCATGCACCACCACGCCTGGACTCACTGGCCAGCTCAGCACATCTAGGAGCAGGGCTGGCACAACATGCAGTACTGGGAATTGAACCCTGGTCCTTGAGCTTGCCTAAGTAGGTGCTTAGTCCCCTGAACTATCTCATTCTATATCTTCTTATATCCTGTTTACTGTGCTCTATCATAACCTTATTTCAGAAAACAGTCTATAAACAGGCTTACTTTTCAAAATTTAAAACAATTATTTTTCTCTAGATCATGCGCTCTTATAACCATAATTCCATGGTTTTGTAAAGCCACAATTTTGATGATGATAATTTATACTGATTGCTACACATTTGCTACATACTGAGACTATAACAGCCATTATTTTATTTTAGTTTCATTTTTGCTATAACTGATTTAGTTTCTATTTTATACATGCAAAAATTTACACCTTCCATAAATTAGGTTACACAGGAAGGAAGTGGCTAGGCCAGGATTTTAAAGGCAGATATGTCTGAATGCCTTTTAAAGAATTATAATATAGCATAAAGACAAGCTTGTACTTGCTTTTCGTATTCAATTTCTAGAAAAAGCAAAAAAAAAAAAAAAAAGGTCAATACCCAGTAGCCAACACAATGGCCAGCTCTCTCAGTGTTAGTTGTCTCAACATTTCTGGAGTACTTCTCTGAACCACTCCTTTTTCTTCTTTGCTATGACCCCATTATGCTCTTCTTACTTATTATTCTGGTCACTCATTCACATTTTCTTTCATTGGCAAGCTTTACTTTTTCTCTTCTATGATGTTAGATGCACCATAGGTTCTAACCCTGATGGCAGGATCCCATTCACTTTCACAAGGCCAATGCAGCCACTCAACACTGTATTTCCATCTTAAACTTCTTTGTTTTTTAAATTAGATTTTATTGGTACATTTCATATACACAGAACAATTACATCCATCATAGAGAACTTGTACCTTTACATGATACGATTTTTTCCCCATTCCCAAGCCTCTCTTCAACTCCTCCCCCCTCCTCATTCATTTTTTTTATATTGCTGTCTTAGACTTCTCATCTGGTTATTCTTTCTATCCACCTTCAAGGTATTTACACATTGACATTTCACACAAAACAGGAAATGCAGCAACTAGGACACTGAATCCATATTATTCTTCTCAGCATTGTTTATTTTATTTTAAAAGAATAGTAAAAACAATAAAAATGATACAGAATTTCATAATAAGATAATAAGAAATTATACTGTATATTATTATCTCCAAAGTATTTGCTCAGAGTACCAAATATAGGCATCAAAGATTTGTCAGACAATACAGTATTACCTTTCCTTTTAATCAACTAATAGAAATTAGTAGTACAGTTATCTTAGCTATCTTGTATTTTTGAAAACTTTTTAAAAGAGAGTACAAAAAATAGTTTAAAAAATTAGAAACAATACAGATTTCCCATCTACCTTATCTATGTCAAAGGGGCCAAACATGTTCACTGGAAGACACTTTAATAAATGGTGCTGGTAAAACTGGCTTTTCACATGCCAAAGACTGAAAGTAGAAACGTATTTATTACCATGCACTAAATTGAACTCAAAATGGATCAAATATCTAAATATTAAAATAAAAACACTAAATTGACTAGAAGTGAAAGTAGACAGAAGTCTTTTTTTTATTATTGAAGAACAAATAACAATGAGACAGTTTCAAATCAAATTAACAGGACAGATTTGATAGTCAATACATTGCAAACTTTTCATAATGGCTTGTTATAGAGTAGACAAAAATCTTAAAGACAGAAATACGCAGAAAATTCATGAACAAAACCAAAACTGCACAGGAAATACTTCAAAGAATCAGCAACTGGGACCTCATTTAATTAAAAAGGTTTTGCATATAAACTAAACTTTATTTGTGTGAAGGAAGAGCTTCATTCTCTTACTATATTCCCAAGTGTGTCCTCTTCAGAGATTCCCTCTTGGTCCCAATAACTAAGAAGGTTTTTCCCTATCCTGGCTATGTTTTTCTAGCTACACACTTGCTCTGCTATCCTATCCTCTTCTAGGCTTCCTTTTCATCTGTCTCTAGAGCCATGGTTAGAACCTTTCTGAACCCCATCTTAACTCCATGGTAGTCATGCCACCATCAGCAAAACACAATCTTGAAACAATAGCCTGAAATAATTTTTAAAATAAAATTTTGATCATGTCATTGTAGGCTAAACAAAATATCATGTTTATAAGCTTTAGGTATGCTAAAAATCAAGACATGTTTTTGAATAATCTGAAGTAGTTGATTATGGATGAATAAGTTATTTCATTTTTTCTTTTTTTTTTTTTTTTTTTTTTTTTTGTGGATCCAGGGATTGAACTCAGGCCCTTGCACTTGCCAGGGAAACATTTATTCACTGAGCCATCTCCCCAGCCTGAATATATTATTTCTAGAAACTTCATTTTCTTATGAATTTTATAAAAGACTGTCAACTACCTACAAATATCCCTAATAGACTTTTTAAGTAGAATAGTATTGAGTTTACATATTAAACTTGAAAGAATGGGCATCTTAATTATATTAAACCACCAATTCTATGAACCTAATTCCATTTATTTAGATTTCCTAATTTATCTTAATGTTTTGTAGCTGTCAATATAATGACCTTACATATCTTTCATTAGATATCTTCCTATATCCCCACCTGGTCCACCTTTTAATCTCATGGTAGGGATTAAAAGTCATCACAAGTAGTGGAGGAACATTCAAACCTATAATACTTCCTCATACTGTAAATACTTAAAAACTCAAAAATAATTTAAGCCCTTTTTGTCGTCAAAATTCTTTTTAGGCTTGGCAGGTTAGATGCACTTCCATAAATCACAAAGGCAGTAGATGAGTTGATTTGTCTTTCTGGTGTTTTTCTTGTTTTTTTTCCTTTTTTTTTCTGTCTAGCGTTGTCACAGAAGCCACAGCTGTTTCTGTGATTATGTTAAGATAGATCCTGTGGCCTATCCTTAGATTTCTGGTTGTGGAAAAGCAGGTAACAGTGAATGAGGCATCTATATGGCAAGCTCCAGAATGAACAGTTCTGCTGGTAGTTTTCTGATCAATGGATTATAGTTAAGAAGGGTTTCATTTTTTTTTTTTTTTTTTGTACTTAAATTCTTGTGGAAGCAGCAATTATCTGAGAGCCCAGTCTCATCTTGATCCTTTGAGAGTCACTCTCAAAAATGTTACCTGGAGCCTGTCTTTCCAGGCCCCTCAATGATTTTGCAAGAACCTTGAAAAATCCCTTTCTGCTTAATATGACTAAAGTAATTGTCATCAACTGCTTCCAGATAAGATCTCTATGTCCAGTTTTCATTGTGTCAACATTTGTCAATAATGAAGCCCTTTTCATGACTTGATCTTACCTGACCTTTTCGCAGGTACCAACAGAATATATCATAGACTATAAACCCACTTTAAAAATGCACCATTGAGCGAAAAACAGATTCTACTTAACCATAACCATATGCTTTTAATTACTTAGAAGTTTCATTTTGTGCTTCTGGTAAATATGTTTTGAATCTTCCTTTAGCCCTCTGTGAGTTTCCTAATTATTCCTTTGGTATCTTATAACTGGAGTGTCAGTGGTAGACATGAGATCATAGCAAACAGAGGATAGAGCAAGCTAGATAACAGGGGAAGGACGTGTACCTTGCTTATGTCTCACATTAAATCTGTTGGTTCTCAATGTGGAAACTTCTAAACCTAGGCTTAGCAGAGAAATTATTTAGCATAAAAAGGACTGTGTGAATATAGCCAGGAAGAGCAGGGTATTGAAAGTAGGCAGAAATTTATAAGATATATCTCAGTTTCAGTTACTACTGTGGAAAGGAGATGGGCATCCAAAAGTCAAAATAGTGTTTTTATTATTTTTACATAAATGAGTGCATCTAGCCTTAGAGATCCTAATGGCTAATAGTAGCTAGTAAAAGTCAGAGCCAGGGATTTTACTTGGTCTTTCAAAGCTAAATTCTGTGCTTTTTAGGCCCATTAGATGCCTGTCTTGCATTCGCAGGCTACAGATCTGAAATTATAAACTAAATTACCAAAGGGAAGACTGATAGAATTGGACTACATCTTATGGCAATTCCTTGTTGTTTTTTCTTAAATCAGACAAGAAATTCTCAACCTGCAGGGCTCAGCACAAAACGCGCAGATGGATGAGGATCTGGAAAGTCATTTTCCTCATGCCGGCTCATGTCTTCCATAGCCTGCTTCGTCCAGTTCTGTGTACAAACGATGACATCACCCCCAAAGGGCTAGAAACAGAGTCTATTTCGGTAATGCCTTAAATTCACAGAAATGAAACCAAATCCCAGATAATGACAAGCATTTTAGAGTCTGTGTCTTCCAAGGACCCGATGAAAGGGCTCAATGGCATGTCCCTGAGAGGGACTGAATTGAGAGTGAAGCAGATTTAGTGTTACCTCCTTAAAAGAAATGAGGAGACACTGATTCATCTAATCTGCCCCTCAGCACTGGTGATAGTAGATCACTTCTAATTACCTCCCCTTTGCTCAGCTATATATAGATAAATACTTGGGATATTAAAATGCCTTGTGGGCTGTTATTTAATTGCTACAGAATTGATTTCATGAGGGAAAAAACAGATTAGATTCTAAGATGTAAATGCAAAACCTGACAGACTGCCGTGTGTGCTTGAGTCTATCAATAGAACTGTCAGCCCACAGTTTCAGGCTGGCTATTATAGATCCTTGGAGTATGGGAAGAACACATCTGACAACTATAAGAGCAAATGTGACTGCTCTTCTCTCCAAAATTTAAAAAAACATGCATGTTTATGGTTTCATTTCCAGGCCATTTAATGTATTATATACATCCAAATAATTTTTAGATTGGAATGGCTTCCCAGTTTGCTCATGAGAGAGTTATGTTTTCCTTTGTTTATCCCTCACTCAAAAATCACAGGCAGTGATGGTATGCTCTATTTTGGACACTGAAGAAGTGAGGTTTCCATTCTTGTTGTGCCTCATGACTACAAACTAGGAAACAGGCAAAGTATATTTTCTTTGATTTTTTTTTTTTGGTTCAGAAAAATCTCACCATTTTAGATGAGGGGAAGAATAACCAAAAAAATAGCAAATACCAGTTGTGTATCTACAGTGTGTCACCACCCTGTGTGTTGGGGATACACACGTGGAGATGCCGTGCTGATGCCCTTGCTCTCAGGCTTCCTCCTTGCTAGGTTCTCCCTCAAAGCAGAGATGCAGTACTCAGCCATCGTAGTGCAAGGAAGGCACATTTTATGGCTATATTCTAAAGTATGCTTTTGTGAAGGTAGTAGAATACAAGTTGGTTTGGACCACATAACCATGTGCAACAGACTGAGTGGCTGAAACAATTTACATTTATTTCTTTTATTTCTAGAAGCTGGGAAGCTTAAGATCAAGGTGCTAAAATACAGACTCCCTTCTTGGCCACAGGTGGCTGCCTCCCTGATTGGTGCTCACATGACCTCTGATGTGTGTGTGTATGTGTGTGTGTGTGTGTGTGTGTGTGTGTGCAGAGAGAGCGACAGAGAGATAGACACACACTACTAGACACACACACACACACACACACAGGGAAAAGTAGAAAGAGAGGGAGATTTGGTATCAATTCTTTATTTTTTAGTTTTAGTTTTTTGTATTTTAGGAAAGGGTCCCTAGGGTGTTCAAGGTCTCACTACTTGATGGACTTGTAGTGACCTGCCCATTTACAGCCACCCATGACCTGGGATTACAAGTGTGCCTCCCCACATCCAGTCTCAATTGCTGTCTTGACACACCCCATGGCAGGCCTGAAATCGAACCCCAAGCCCTTGTGCCTGCTTGCAGGCACTTTAATCCACTGAGCTATTTATTTTTTATATATTTATTTATTTTATTAATTTTATTGAGAAACAAATAACAATGAGATGTTTTCAAAACAGATTAGTAGGACAGTTACAATAATACATTGCAAATTGTTGTCTTTGTAGTAGTTATTCATAGTACAAGATGCAGACATGATATCCTGTCCAAACACTATTAGTACAGACCTTTCTTCTCATTGAATCAGGAGAAGGTAGCTGTATATCTATCCTAACTATATTATGTGTTAGGATATATATATATAGTGTGTGTGTGTGTGTGTGTGTGTGTGAGAACTCAAATGAAGAAATTAAAATAGAAAGGTATAACATAATTAAAAGGAAAGTGAGAACTTGAGGATTAGACAATGAAGGGGGGCAAGGAGAAAAGCTAGGAAACATGACAGGGTCAAAGACATACATTTATATGCATAAGATTATTAGATTCTAATAATGATCCTGAGAATCCTCAGCAGGTTTTTGAAACTAGCAGTTAATTGTTAGGATTCTCACCCTGACTAACTATACATGCTGATACCTGAGAACTAAGCAACGGCACTAAAGATAGCAATGTGTAATACTAGGGCCATGCTTGGAATGCCTGCCATTCTGGTCTTCTAAATGCGTACTGCTTCTAATGTCATATCATTTACTGCTATGCTGTCTCTCAAGTAAATTTAGTTTTTAAAAAGGAGTAATGAATGTAAACAAGAGGCAAGAAAAAAAAATGTCATGGGACCGCTGAACTATTTGGTCAGCCCTGGTATCACTTCTTATAAGCAGACTACTCTGTCAAACCAGTTCCCTACTCTAATTTTATTTAACTTTAATGAAAACTAAGGCTTTACCATATGAATTTGAGCTGAACACCTTCATTCAGATTACAACAGATAGATTAAAAGGATAAAGTGGGTGCGTAGTTGTTGCCAGGTTGGTTGCGGGGGAGAACTGTTTTATAAAGTTCATTGGCCAAAGCCTCTTGGATAAGATAACCTCTGAGCAGAAACCCAGATAAAAGGTGTGGGCCAGTCAGGTAACGGGAGGAGTGCTTGGGCAATACGGTGCTTAGCACAAGCCTTGAAAGCAGAAGCAGGTTCAGTATGTCTGAAAAGCAGCCAGCTAGACAGGCAATATCATTCAAAGAGTTGTGGGAAAGGAGGGTGGAGAGATGTGGGCCTGATTTAGTTCATTGTAATAGTTAACTTTATCAACCTCCATGCCCATTTTTTAACAAATATTTGGTAATGACTCTTCTCTGGAACCAGAATTTGTAGAAAATGTAACCTATCTTTATTAATATATTTAAGAAGACAAGATAAGAGTTATAACATAGTATATGGATGACAGCAGTTCAAAACATGCACCAAGTGAAATCTGGCAAATCTGTGTCATTTCTTAATGAAACTATTAAGTGCTTGCTTTCCTTACTTGCTTTGAGGGAAACATCCTTACTGAACTTGTCATTATATTTTGAAGTATGTATACAAATAGGTAAGTACAAAACTAATCTTAAGATATAAACACTTGAAAACTTCATAAAAAATAAGGTCCAACTGGATGACATTTTCTTGAATTAATTTCTTTGCAAAGTGTTCAAAAACATGCTAGTAAATAAAATATTGTGTTTGTTACATGTGTGCTTTTTCCTTTACAACTGTGCCTACTCCAAAGAACAAGAGGGACACTGTTTTTTCCCTATTTTAGGTAATGCGGAAGCTGCATGTTTTTTGCTGCAGTGAGGAGGAAAGGCATTAAATTAGATGAATCTCTCAAGTGAAATTCTGAAGGGCATTTCAGGAAAGGTAAATGAAATTTCCTACCGTGCCTTAAAAAATTAAAAATTACAGCAACCTTGTGAGAAAAAGTTGAAGGAGTCTAGAGGGGCAGCAATATTATAGGTAGTGGCTTCTGAGTTCCTACAGATGTTTTGCAGGGGTCTAATAGGTGACCTGGATTTAGAAAGGCCAAGGAAAGAGGAGAGTACATGATAGGCTCCCATGAAAAATAGGTGGTGCCTGAATCCATGTAGACATTTGTGGTCTGTTTTACCACTGCCTGATACACTAGGCTTCAAGTAAACGATTTCATAATACCAATGTTCCTGGGATATTCTGGGCATCATTAGTTACGGGGAAGATGATGTACCTTCTCAACGGATTCACATCCTTCTATTTGTAAATATTTTTCGAAGTTTATCCTTATGTTCCTTCAAAATTTGTAAACTATAACTGATGCACCATTTTTATAATCGTTGAGTTTTTAATTCCTTCACTTTGTACTTAGTTAACATCCAAGTTGGATGCTCAAAATTTTAAATTCTTTCACCATGCATTTAGTTAACATCAGGCTGGCAACTAGAGCTAAAAAAAAAAAAATCTGCTTCAAGAATAGACAATTGACAAATTCATGTCCAATAGACAAAATTTCCATCTATTTCTTTGCTTATCTATCATGAAGTATAGAATCTAAATGTAATCATATTTTATACAGGTAACTAGATTAGAATTTGAATATACTTTCACAGTTAAGGATGGTTTAATTGACGTCTTTCTCTGTGCCACAATTTTATATTTTAGAATGGAAGTGCTAGGTTCTATCTAATGAAATGAATATATAAGGAGATACATTAGTGATTATATTTTCCTCTTCAGAAACTAGATACTCTACTGCAACTTATATCAGCTCACTGTGACCTTTGGTTGAAAGGTGCAATCACTCCGTTCGATGCCAGTTTTCCCGCTTATGGTCTCTGGTGGCTAGAGCTCCGTATGGAGCAGACGTCTTCCTTAAGGAGAAAATAGGAAGAGTGGTTCCAAATTTCGCTTTTAAAATTTCTGCTTCAAGAGTGACAAGGTTAGGGCCAGCTAAATAGCTCACTGGATTAAAGCAATCACGTACAGGGCCTGGGGGTTTGATCCCCCAGGGCGCACTGAGAGGGCAATTGAGACTGGGCATGGTGGCGCATGCCTGTAATCCCAGCTCTTGGGAGGCTGTAAACAGGAGAATCACTATGAGTCCAATCTAGTAGTGAGACCCTGAACACCCTGTGGACCCTTCAGAAAAGAAAAAAAAAAAAAAAGTGACAAGGTTGAGTTAATCTTGCTTCTTTGAAAGAAAGGGAAGAAAGATTATGAGAAGTGGCCCATTGGGATGTAGCCCACAGAGAGTCCGTAGGGCTTTTCTCTCTTCCTGAAGAATAAAATCTTCCTACCTACAATTTGATATTTTCACTTAGGCTCCGCTGAGAAGTAACGAAATTATGAGATCACTCAGTCTGAGTTAGATTCATAGAACACAATATAACAACCAGCTTCCTAGTAGCAGGAATACAGTGACTCCTCCTTGACAGAAGAATTACCTATTGAAGACATCAAATTTTATTTCACAGAGATTGAATTCTGATGAACCAAAAGGACATTGTGAGTGCTGAGGATTTTGCCTTGAGGAAATCATTGCAGCCTGAGCAGATTTTTGGATGAATTAGTTGTACCAGGATCTTTTTTTTTTTTTTTTTTCTTGGCTTGGTCATTAGATTTACATCACCAGAGACAAGTAAAATAAAAATCATTTCAGAAGAAGAATTTTAGGCTTTAGAATTTTTGTCATGAGTGATCTTCTTTTACTAAATATAAATTTAAGTCACTGTAAGATATAAAGAAGCAATATTAACTTCTGATGTAGGACTAAAAGCTCTCTATAACCCATTTTTTAAGTGACCATATTAAGATTAGAAGAGGAAAATTGTAATGCATTGAAGATTTTTGTGTCATCTCATTTTTCTTATCAATTCTAGTGCTGATGAATGTAATTAGCTTAAGTTTGGAGTACATTTCCCCCCTTGAACCTGTCATTTTTTATTTTTGATTCCATGGCCAAAGGTTCTACTATCCTTTGAATCTTATGCAGCTATCTTAGAATATGTTTTCCTTGTCATAATTAAGAAAAAATAAGGACAAAAAGGACATCATTGTATAATCAAAAAGAATAAGCTCTGAAGTTAGTTGGGAAAGAAAAGAGACTGTGCCAAGCGTCTTCCTGAGAGCCTCCTCAGCCAAGTGTGTGGGAATCTTAGGAGCAGGCATTGCCACCCACCAAGGCTGTGGGTGTGCACAGCGGGTATCAGGATTCAAATCCAGGCCTATTGGTTGTAAGAATGAATGGCCCACATGCTACAAAACTTTGCAGGCACTGAACTCTATGAGGTAGTTCTAGCATTTATGTGAGGGACAAATAACTACCAACATCTGGTGATTCTGTATATGAAGGAGAAATAACTACCAACATCAGGTGATTAGGCATGTGAATACTGTTTTTAAAATTTAAAATGCAAAAAAATGGAGGCGATATAAGGTGGACATGAAATTAAAAATTCAGAATGATTGTAAAACTGAGGAAAACGAATACCTATGTCCACCTTGCGATGAAACTCACCAGAGCCATCTTCTTAACAAATATAGAAGGAAATAATAATAAAAAGTAGGGGTCAGGGAGATAGCTCAGTAGAATAAGCACCTGTCTGGCTAGTGCAAGGTCCTGAGTCAATTCCCGGTACTAAAAAAATTTTAAAAAGTAAATAATGCCACATATTACCTAAAACTATATCTCAGAGTAAACCCAGAATCATGAAAAATCCCTGTGACAATTATATGATGCTGCTAGTTCACTACTGGATGTCATTGCTTATCTAGGTATGGTTTTCCCACCTTATCTGGGTGGGACCCAACCTCTAGCCTAGGAAAAAATTACTATTAAGATGTTAGCAAGCAAAGAAGCTTGTTAGTGAATGTTGTGAAATATATGGTTTTTTAAGGTACTATCAGAGAACTCTTTGTACTGACTAGTTTTCTAAAAAGGGAGAGGTGGAGGCAAACACACATATACTTTTACCCTTTGAAAATGTGTCCCTTCATTCATACGTAGTAATCAGACAGCACCAGCTATTTCTGGCTCCCAATCCATTTGCAGATTGCCTGGCTACCACTCACCTTGTTTCATCCTTGCCTACACATTTGTCAGGCATCAGAACCACCTACAACGGCTTCCACTCAGAATAGCACAATTACTGACAAATCCCCTTTCAGGGAAAATAAATGTGTGCAGTCAGGAGCCCCCCTTCCTTTTTCCTTTATCCTCCCTGTCACTGGGGCCCAGTTGGCACCAAGCACCAGGCTGTCCAGATGGTGCGCTCTTCTCTGCTCCTGCTTGAACATGTTCCCTGCCAAAGAGCCGAGTGCCAGTTTTCCAGTGAGAATCTGCTTGTAGAAAGATACATGCCTGGATTATGTCACCTCCCTTGTAGTCTACACACAAATGCTGCCCTAGTGAGCCAAGGTCTAGGGATTCAGATGCAAGAGGAGGCAGGCAAACATAGGGTTGTTATGGAAAAGAAAATTGTTAGAGAACAAGAATGCGGTCACCTGTGTGAACTCCAAAAAGTTGTTTCAACTCTCTCCATGTCTGTTATCTCGCCCCTAAAATGCAGGCATTGAACTGGTGATACTTGATTGTTTCTTGTCTCTAACATGTAATAATCTTGTGAGCCCTTAGTGTATATTGGTTTAGGAGGATGCATAGGAGTGAGATCATTGTGTCGAAAATATCCTACATGAAAATGATGATTTTTTTAGGATAGCCAGCAATTTGGGGAGGCATAAATAAGTTTCAGATAAGTGTGGGTGGTAGTGTCTTTATAGCCAAACTGGGTCTGCCTGATGACACATTTCAGCGAGATCCTAAATTCAGAGTCTCATGTTTTTCAATGTTGAGAAGCATTTCCTAGGCATGTGAAATTTTTTGAGATGTAGATTATTAGTAGGATGTTCTTGATGCAAGGAAGGATGATTTACTGAATTTGTACTATAATTTAGGTATATAGCAATGAACAATTTGAATCCTAATAGGCATATAGCAAGTTGTTCAACCCATACTGGCGGAATATAATCAAGCAGTCCACAAGGGCACAAAATTATTGCTACCTGCCCCTCAAACATTTTTGCTGACATGGAAGTCATTCTGAGCAAGAGGACCTGGCTTCCTTTTGTTTTTTGTGCTCTGGCTGTCAAGGCAGCTGTGGTAATACTACTCAGGAGCTCAGCTGCTACAATTTTGGAGCTATGTAAGGTCTGGAGATTCCAGGGAGGAAGGACTCTGTAGCAATCTCCCAGCCCTCTGGTTATTGGTCCAGCTCCACACTATGATTAAATATCTTTTGTAGGTTCCATTATCTACCATCTAGAAAAGCCACTATCTAGAAAGTCAAGAGGAAAACTTGCACTAAAAATGCTTCTCTCCTTTTTAGCTTACTCATATCCAGATTTTGAGTCACTCTTCCATCAATATGTTTGAATGACTATTTTGCATATATAGTTTGAATATACAATAACACTGAATATTTTGTTCTTATCTATCCAGCTTTTTCTTCACACTTAAAAAGTTTTAGCTTGTGAGGGTAGGTGTGGGTTGAGCTTGACAAAAAACTGTTTTCTTCTCTCTGAAGATGCAAGGGTTCTGTCTAGGATTATGTATAAAATGGGTTCTTTGTTTCCTATAGTTTCCATTTAATATACAATTATTTTTTCTTATGACACACATGTTAGTGTATACAAGAATAACTCAGGCCACAAGGATCAGATAGAACTTAAAGAGGGGGAACTTTATGTACCAGGCATGGATTCACCTGATTGGGCTGTGTCTCAGTCCATTTTCTGTTTCTGTAACTAAGGAACACATACTGGGCAATTTATAAGGAGGTCTATATGTTCATAGTTCTAGATCCTGGAAAGTCTAAGAGGTTGGCATTGGCATCTTGCATGGCTTCTGATGAAAGTTTTTGCTTTTTTTCTCAACATGGAAGAACGCATCATGTTGTGGGAGGGAAGAGAACACATGCAAAAGAATTTGCTTTTGTAACAAAGCCACTGTCCAACAACTAGCCCACTCCTATGAGACCTACCTTATTTGTTTTCTTGAGAAAACCATCTTCATCCATTTGTGAGAGTGGGATCCTTATGACCCCACAGTATTCCCTTAGGATCCTCCTTCCAATACCAGTGCACTGGGAAATAGTTGCAAACCCTGTCAGGCTGGAGGCTTAAACAACAGAATTTTATTTTCTTGTGATTTTAGGGCCTGGAAGTCCAAGATCAAGGTTCTGTTTGAGTTGGTTTTAGGTGAGGGTACTCTTTTTGGCTTTT
This sequence comes from Ctenomys sociabilis, assembly GCA_004027165.1. Lineage (NCBI taxonomy): Eukaryota > Metazoa > Chordata > Mammalia > Rodentia > Ctenomyidae > Ctenomys > Ctenomys sociabilis. The sequence continues at coordinate 50,569 of PVKA01011243.1, forward strand.
GAATGTTAATCTCATTATGTTCTGATATGGCTTTTTAGTGTGTGCTCACAAAGAAAGAAAGGAGAGGAAGTACCCTGTCTTTTTTATAAGCATGCTAATTTTATTCTCTCATTACAGTAGTCTCTTGCTATTTTCTGCCTGGACTTGTGTGGACTCACTCTTTTGAAGGTTTTCAAAAAATATTAATCTAATTATTTGTTGTGGTATACTCATGTTGTTAAAATTGAGTAGGTTCACAAGGTTAGGAAATGGTTAAGTACATTAGAAGTGTTTTTAAATGTGTAGGAAAGATTTATAAAATTGTGGGAAGGATTTATAAAATATATAAAAACTATACTTCAAACATATATAAAAACTAAAATAAATATAATGTCACTGTTTCACTGATTTTCACTTACTGTGGGGGTGTCTGGAACCTTTATGATAAGTTAGGGAGCACTGTGTTACATAAGAGCTCTACTGTTATAACCTCATTCAAATACAATCACTTTCTTAAGGGCCCTGTATCCAAATACAGCCATAGTGAAGGTTAGGATTTTAACATTGTCTCAGTCATTTTTCACTTATTGCTGGGACAAAGTACCTGACACCCAAAATTAAGGAAGGAAAGGTCTACTTAACTCACAGTCTGTGGAGGCTTCAGTCTATACTCAGTTGGCTCTAAGGAAGAGTGGCACACAGGAGAGGGCAGCAGTTCATGGTGGTAGAAAAAAAGCAAACCAGCAAGAACAAAAGGGAGGAGCAGTGGCAATAATGGAACAGAGAGCAGGTCTGTCTCCCTCACGTTGCCTTCAGGCTCCTCTCCCCAGGCCAGATGTAGCACACTGATAATCCCAGCAGCACTCACACTCATAATCCCAGTACTGAATCATGAATTAATCTCTAGAAGTCCACCTTAGTGACTGCATGAAGCTTTCAGAGAACAATTAGACACAAACTATAAGAAACATACTAATTTTGAGGGGACAGGAACCATTAGTTCACAAGATGCATATATCTTAAGGAAAGTATACTGTAGAGTTACAAGTGGTACAGCTGAATACCAAAGAGTAGAGCCCCTGGAGCCTCTCACGTGTCACTTTAATTTGTGGTTTTGTCACTTACTGTGTGAAGATAGGTAATTCCATTTAAAAATTATTTTGTAAATTCTTTAGTACCTGTTGAGTTTTATGCTAGGAGCTTGCCATAAAGATGTAAATATGAAGAAATATATACTGTTTTAAATCCTTAGAATAGTAGATGGAACATGGAAAGTATTTGGTAAATGCTAGTTAGCATCTAAGATCTTCCTGAAGTGAGTCATCCTGCAGTGAGACTCTTGTAGTAAACACTGTGCAGAATCTACAGGCCTATAGCTGTCTCTAAGGTCTCAAAATAATTGTATATGAGGCACAGAAACAAGCCTGGTACAAATGGCATGGGGACTATAGGCTGGAAAACCAATGGTGGGGTTGAGCCATTACAGACTGTGCCAGAGAAATAGTCTCTCATAGCTTCTGAAGCTCAGCTCTTCTTGGAAATTCTTCTGGGTAAAAAAAAGCAGTATCTGTAGGTCTTCTCTCAGGACTCTGTGGATCTACCTATTTATTATGTGACTTCCCTTTTATTCTGGGGTGATGTAGACTTCCTGTCTTCACTCACAAGCAAATGCATCTACGCTCATGTGCCTGCCCACACCCTTATGGACTTACTCACATGCACATGTGTGCACATACTCTTTACAGTACGTGGTGAGGGTTTGAAAGGACAGCATTGAAGGCACAGATATTCGGATGCATTTGGTTTGCTTCCAAGGCATAAATGACTCACAGGTGTCTTTTTTGTTTGGAATCATGGATAGTATTGTTAGTTCTTTATGGATTCTAAAATTAATTTGTTATCAGAACAATCTAAAGGCATCTTAACAGCGGTCCCTCAAGTTGCCAATAATACATCAAGTACAACCATGGATGTAGTGCAGCATCAATCTCTTAAAATATTTTCAACCTGTAAATTAGTTCTGGTAGCATTAGAAAGCTGCAGGAAAAGCCATGAGGTGAGAGAGTCGGAGGTCAGGTCCAGTTCTCAGTCTACCTCAAACTAGTAAGGACCGTGAGAAAGCTACGGTCAGTTCCCTTAGAGGCAGATTTAGCCTTCTAGCTAATTAATCTCTCTTCATCTTGGCATTCTGGTTTGTGAGGTGAAGGCATTATAGCAGATGGCCTTAAGTGCTCTTTCTAATTGATACTTTGAAATAGCCAGACTTTACAACAGTTTCTTTTCCTTTCGCCATATCTATTGTACCTTTCAGATTTTGTTTTCCCATTCAGTTTCTTACACTAGAGAGACAATATGATGTTTGCACATGTGGGTCTGATTTATTTCACTTACAAGAAGGGTCTTTAGTTGCATCCATTTCCGTATAAAAGTTTCAAATTTATCTTTCTTTATAGCTGAGTAATACTCCATTGTATAAAAATGCCACATCTTTTTAAATAGGCATGTGTGTTGTTTCCAAGATTTAGCTATAATAAGTTACACTGATGTAAACATGGATGCACATATATTGCTGTGGTATGATGTTTTCAGTTCTTCTGGAAGAATATTCAGTAGGAGAATATCCAGGTCAAATGGGACCTCTAATCTTCATGCCGGTTTCCATAGTGGTTGCACTAGTCTACACTCCCGCCAATAGCGTAGGGTTCGTTTATCCTGTCCAGCTTTTGTCATTGGGTGACTTCTTGATGATAGCCATTCTTTCTGGGGTGAGATGAAATTTTAGTGTTGTTTCAATTGGCATTGCTCAAATGACCAATGATGTTGAACAATTTTTTCATATGTCTGTTTGCCTTTGTATTTCTTCATCTGAGAAGTGTGTTTGCATCTCAGATACCCATTTTTGATTGGTTCTTTGAACTTTTAGGGCCTGATTTTTATAAATTCTTTATATGTGCTAGGTAGAAGTGCTTTGTCTGAGACATTTGGCTGAATTGTGGGTTTTCTTTTTACTCTGTTGGTGATTTCTTTTTATGAGTAATTCTTTTCAATAAGGTGAGATACCAAGTGTTGATTCTTCAAAGTATTACCCATGCAGTTTGGTTTTGTTCATGAACTCTCTGCCTACACCTGTGTCCTCAAGAAGTGAACAATTGGGATGAGGGAAAGGAGAAAAGAAAGAAGGAATGAAGTGGGGGTGATATACATATGTATACACATGTATAAGATAGCTAAGACAATTGTACTACTAATATCTACTGGTTTAGTGAAAGGAATAGTTAATATTTAATTTTTTTAAACAATTTTGCATGTTTACATCTAATAATTTGAACAACTACTTTGAAGATAACAATACACAATAGAACATTGTTGATTTCCTATCATCTTGTGTTGAAATTGTATAATTTTTAATGTTTTAAAAACTTTATTCTCTTTAAAATAAATGAACAAATAAAATGTAAAAAAAAAATAGCCAGATTATAATGCCATAGATGCTTTTCTCAGCACTGGCTACATGTTATTTCATTGAGTCTTCTTGGTTATTATGTTAATCCATCTTGTATTGCTTCAGCACGATACCTGAGGATGGATAATGTACGAAGAAAAAAGTGTGTTTCTTATATTCTGGAAAACTGTCAAGTCCAATATCAAAATAGCACATGTGGTGAGATCCTTGTTGTTACGTCATAGCACGGTGGAGGGTATCATATGGTAAGAGGACAGGAACAAAGAAGAGCGGGTCTCTGCTCTGCTTCTAATGACACAAATACCATTGTGACAGCCCCATCCTTATGACTTCAGCTAATTTTTGAAAGCCCCTACCTCAACAAATCCATAAAGAAATATGAATTTGAGTACTATGTTTCCCGTATTTGAACAGGCGACTCAAGCACATTCAAATCATAGTTGTAAACCCTGTCATTCTTATTGTCCACATTCCACATACAAAAAATCAGAGAGATAGTGAAGCTGAGATGTCTAAAGGGTACTTCCCTGACATGTCACAGGCTTTAAGTGGGGCAATCTCTAGGTTACCTTTATTAGTATATGTTTCTGATACATAATATTTATAGTCTTATTGGAGAATACATGTATATATGTATATGATATGATTGAAAAACACAAATGGCATTTAGATTTTTAAGTATGTTATAGTAAAGGCATATTGCCATTAATCCCTCTCAAATAATTCCCCTTATTGAACATACTTGTCCCATTGTTTTGCAACTTTTCTTTTTTTTTCAGAACTGGATATTGAACTCAGGCCCTTGGGTTTGCCAGAGAAGCAGTTATTCCACTGAGCCATCTGCCCAGCCCCCAGTTTTGCAACTTTTAAAAGCACTTTTGGATGTACCCTTTCATGTCTTTTACTTCATTGGTGATTGCTTTGATATCTTGAGTTCATTCCCATTATTCATGCTTCATGGTCCTTTTGGCTTTGGGGAAGAGCAAGAAGTCACACAGCAGCAGGTTCAATGAATAAGGTGACTAAGGAGAGATTTTAATGCTTTTATAAGCTTAGATGACACTGGCCAGAAGCATTTACTGATTTTTTATCACAACTTATAAAAACATTCATTACTACTTGTATAAAATATCTGGATCATGTTTTTATTTTCTTTCCTCCTTCCAAAGATTCCCCATTTCCAAAACATTTACTTTCCTGTCTCTTACCATCTCTCCTTTATTGTTATATTTTGGGTTCCTCATACAAGAAAAACTATATAATATTTAACCTGTGTATGACTTATTAAATATAACATTATGCTCTCAAAGTCCATACACCATTCTATAAATGATTCAAATTTATCCTTCCCTCTGGCTAAGCAATATTTAGTTGTGTATATATACATTTCTCCTATCTATTCTCTGCTAATGGGCATCTGTAATGTTTCTGTAACTTAGCTATTGTGAACTACCCTACTAGAAACATGAGTATGTGTATATAACTATAATACGATGACTTTAACTCTTGTGAGAAATACACCCAGGAGAGGATAGCTCGCCAAATGGAATTTCAATTCTAGATTTACTTATTTATTTTTGGTACCAGGAGTTGAACTCAGGACCTTGTGCTTGCCAGGCAGGCATTGCATCACTGAGCTATATTCCCTGCTCTTCAATTTTAACTTTGGGGATTTCTGTCCCCCACATCTCTAGCAGCATCTGTTGTTTTTTGAAATCTTGTTGATAACCAATGATACCGAACTTTTAAAATACATTAACTGTCCAATTCTAGTTTTCTTTTAAGAAGTATTTATTCAGTGCAGTTGTGAGTTTTATTTTCCTTTTCTTTTGGAGGAATCTAATGTTTTATAAAGATCTTTATACTACATAGCAACCCTCTTCAGAGAAGTAGCTGGCAAATTTTTCCTATTGTCTTGGTTGTCTCTTCAATCTGTTGTGTGTTTCCTTTGCTGTGCAGTAAACTAATTGGATTAGTTTGACATAATACGATTTGTTGATTCTTGGGGTCCTGCTCAGGAAGTTTGCCCATGACTACATCTTCAAGAGTTTTATCTATTTTATCTTCCAGACTCAGTATTCTATTTTTATTACTAGGTAATTGACCCATGTTGACTTCATTTGACCACAGGGTGAAAGATATGGGTCTAGATTCATTACTCTGCATGTGAATAATAAGTAATCCAAATGCCATTTGTTAAGCAGATATCTTTTTCCAGAGTTCTTTTTTACCCACTTTGTGAAAGATCTGATGGCTAATGATGCATTGTTTCTATGTTTTTTCTTTTATTCCATGTTTCTTCATCCTGTTTTCTATCAGATCACAATGGAATAAAGCTAGAAAATACCTGCAAAAGTGACTACAGAAACTACACAAATGCATACAAATTAAGTAATACACTTAAATATTTAATGTGTCACAGATAAAAAAAATTAGAAAATAAATTTAAAAGTTCCTAGAATCAAAGTACAGTGAATACTACATGCAGTAAACCTGTGTGACACAATAAAACAAGTTCTGAGAAGGAAGTTTATAGCTAAGAATACTAGCATTAGAACATCAGAATGCTTAAAAGCAAATAACCCAGTGGCCCAAGAAAGGTCTTAGAAAGCAATAATAATCCAAATAAACCCCAAATTTAAAACAAGAAAGAAATTATGAAGAATATAGTATGGATCAATGCAATTGGACTGAAAAAAAAATAATCCAAAGGATCAATGTATCAGAGTTGGTTCTCTGAAATGAACAAGATTCAAAAACTCTTAATTAAGTTCACCAGAATAAGTACAGAAAAGACCAAGATCAGTGCACTTCTAAATTAAGAAGGTGAAATCACAGTAGGCACAGCTGAAATCCAAAGGATTCTAAGGAACAATTTTGAAAACTTGTATTCCAACAAGCTTGAAAATTCAGAAAAACATAGATACACTCATAGGCACATGTGACTTATCAAACCTGCACTAACAAGACATTAAAAACCCTGAATAGAGAGGTGGAGGAAAAACTGAAAACAGACCCTCTAAGATCAGGAACTACATACTAAAACCTTGGGATGCAATGAAAACAGTTCTGAGAAGGAAGTTCACAGCTGTGAATACCTATATTAGAAAAACAGAGTTATCCAAGCTAAATCTCATTTCTTCTGTTTGATAGAGTACTTGAAATGTAAGTCAAATAAATCACTTGAGGGAAGGGAATAGAGTATAGGACAGGAAATGGTCAAATATCACTTAGCTTTTGTATAAGAACCAAAACTTAAAGCAGAAGATTCTTAGAATTCAGTTGAGCTTGATCCCTGGTACCCAAATTTTAAAATGATTAATTAATTCAGCAAATTGGCACAAAACCAACCCCAAATCAGCAGAATTCCTTTATATAGGTAATGAATCTACCAAAAACGAAATCAGGAAAACAATCTCATTAAAGACAGATTTAAAAATTACAAATCTAAGAATCAAGCTAATCTAGGAGGTCAAAGACCTAAATAATAATTGCAATACAATGAAGAAAGGTTGATGAGACCATCAGAGAATACAAAGACATCACTTGTTCCTGGAAAGGCAGAATCAAGTCGTCACAGTGGCAATATTTCCAAATGATAAATGGACTTACTTAAATTCCAACCAAAACACTAATGACATTCTTTATGGAACCAGAAAAAATGGTCTTAAAATATATGTGGAACCAGAAGAGACCCAGAATAGCCAAAGCCATTCTGAGAAAAATGGCTAAAGCGAGAAGCATTACAATCCCTGATTTCAAGTCATACTACAAAGCTACAGTAATAAAAAATAATCAGGTGTGGCACAAAACTGGGTTGCCTTTCTAATCATTAGGTTATATCATTCAATAGCCATGTTTGCCCAGAAATGGGTTTGGTTATGAATGAGACACAATAATACATTACCTAGAGTTTTCTTTATTCTTATGCATTTATGACAAATCTGGGAAGCATTTAAAAAATCCAAAATATCAATAAACAAAATATTTGAAACAATTAGGTTCTTTTACTCTGTGTCTCTGTCTAAATAGTAATTTTTATACAAATAATGACAGTATTTCAATTAGGTTCTTTACTGTGCACTTCTGTCTAAACAATTTGTTAAACAGAGAGATACATTTTGATTTGAAATCTTCAAAATGAATATGGGCTCAGGAGCAGTAGTCTTCAAACATGAACAGAACTTGAATAAACAAAGTATATCCAGGAGGGTGACACACAGTGCCGAAATATCAGGAGTCAGGCTTTGCGAGTGGCAGGGTCTGTGTTAGAAAAGGAACTTGAAATGGTATGTGACTTCTTTAGGTGTAAGAGGCGCCTGAAAAAACCCTTGAGTGCAAGTTATGAAATGCAAGTGGAGTTCTGGGAGCCCGCAAGCATGTGGTCACGCATCGGGCCGACCAGTGAGTGTGAGAGGAAGGCAAGAGTACAGGGGAAGTCTGTAGACTTTAGGTGCAGATTGGGCAGCACGAACTGAGTTCATTCTCAGTAATGACTGAAGGACAAAACTAGATTCAGGGATAGTTTAGCTATATTTGCTACAATAAATGGAAGCACTAGAGACACAAAAAATTCTTTTTTTTTTTTTTTTTTTTTTTGTTAATTTTCTAATAAGTATTACATTGCTGTACTAAAAAATATTATTTTTCTGGTAAATGGGAGAGTTCATTGTTTAATAGAGTGCTTTATCAGTTTTGTTTATTGGTTACCTTTTTTCAAACTTAATTTTGTTTTTTGTTTTGTTTTGTTTTTTGGTACTGGTGATTGAACTCAGAGCTTTGTGCTTTCCAGGCAGGCACTTACACTGCTGAGCTATCTCCCCAACCCCATATTGGTTACCTTTAAAATTCACATACCCAGAGAAGTGAAAAATCTTACATTAAGTACTTTCCTATCAAGACTTATAGGTAGGGAACACAAAAGAAATTGTTCTGGGAAGCTCTAACATATGAGAAAAAGAGGGACACTAATATAACTTTTAGAAGCCATTTATAGAACTTTTAATGGAAAGGGTTATTTAGTATTTAGCAGTTAAAAATGTGTGTGTGTGTGTGTGTGTGTGTGTGTGTGTACAAACACAGGCATACACACGTGTGTGCTGTAATACAAATTCCCTCTGTCTCTCCAAAACTTCTACTGATTGTACTATGCAATCAAAAAAAAATTGTGAACATTCTCAGCTCTTACTTTTTGTTTTTGGTATAAATCAGGGGAAAGGCTACATTTCTCATGTGATAGGGATTCAACAGTTTGTATGACACAAAGCCAATTTGACAGGATGGTTTTAGCCAAGTGGACAAATGAGAACCTACCTTCCCACCCTAAACATATCTCCACATCACCACTGCCCTTCCTTTCTTTTGGGGGTTTGGGGGGAATGAATTCAGGACCTTGCACTAAGCCCTAACTGCCTTTCTTAATGGTTGCATTAGACTTCTACAGAACAGAAATCAGAATTGTTTCCTAGAATTTGATGAATATGTTATATGTGGATCTGTAGTCAAGAAGAGTAGAAAGTCAAGTCTATTAAAACAATCTAAGTGAAGCAGAACAGTTCGTATGCTGAAAGACTTAGCACAAAGTGATGATATGTTAGTTTACTAAATGATCTCTTATGCTATTTTTCAAAAGTCCTTTAGAACTTTTAATTTGAAGAAACTGGAATGAAGATGACTTCTTCTAAATGGTTTTCCACAGTTGTATAGGGAAGTACATATTTACAGTTAATTTTTATTGCGTATCAGTTAAAGTTAAGACCTTGCTCTTAGTCCTGTGGGAAGATGCAAATGAAGTCTGTGGTCTCTTCCCTTGTGACCTACTGTTTACCTCAGACCCACAGGGAATCATTTGCTTTTGATATAGAGGGCATTAACGTTTCGTCTGAGTTGGGAAAGAAGTTAACATGTCTTTCCCAAATCTGCAGTGTTTTTGTTTACAAAGATCTCTTCTGTCAACAGTCTTCAGCCTATATTTTTAACTTGAATCTGAACAAATATTGAAGGAATTCAAGAAATATCATTCATGGTCTTTATAATGATTAGAAGTTGAATGTGTATGTTGGAGAGAAAGGAGGAAGGCATGAAAAGACAGTTGTCTAAGTAGAAAATTAGGATTTTTATGTAATGGAGTATTAAATTTTTCAACTCATGCACAAACCTAGAAAATCACTATACCAAATGAATCTTGGATTTTCAAACTACTGAGTTTCATCATGATGCTTCATCTGTAGCACATTCTCTGTGTCCGTTGATCTGAACAGCACTTATAATACAAGGCAGCAGGATGCCTGAATCTGCAGAATCAGAGTATCACCATTGGCAGAAGGCTAAGTTTGGTTCCTCTGATCATCCTTATGAATTTTGTCTTCATTTTGTTTATTTTATGCCTTTAAGAGGTCCAGGCCATCACTGATGGCAGTTCAGGCCGTCAATGGAACAAATGGATGATGAAGAAGCATTCAAAATTCAATTGAACTCTGTCTGTCTGTAATTTGGGTCTATTTATACAAACTGACAGTTTAAAAAGACAAGCATCAGAAAACCCCTTTTTATCATATCAAAGCAGCATACATTCTCCTCTCTCTTGTCCTTCACATCTATGTTTCTCCAGACTAAGAATACTTATTTTCTCCCTTCCTCATAGAGCTTAATGTGTACTGTCTTTAGGAAAGAAGAGAGAAAGAAAGAAAGAAAGAAAGAAAGAAAGAAAGAAAGAAAGAAAGAAAGAAGAAGAAAGAAAAAAGAAAGAAAAAGAAAGAACAGCTAAAGCCATTGTGCTTGTGTCCTTGTCCATATCTCAATTTAGGGCTTATTCATTCATTAAAAAAATACTTACTGAGTGTCCAGTCAATCAGGGCACTGTTGTGACACTGAGGCTAGTGACCATAATGGAGTAAAACTGTTAGCTTCATGGAACTTATATTAAAGTGAAGAAGACCGAGAATAAACATAACTAATAGTATAAAGTTAGGGAGTTCTGAAGGTAAAAGCGCAGGATGAAGAGTCAGAGAATCCAGTCGATGCTTCACCCAAGAAGCTGGAATCCACAGAACAGAGGGACCAAGGGTGCAACATCTGAGCATGACAAAAGGCCCAGAGCTTCCTGGAGACGCACAGGCGAGTCTGAGCTGAAAGACTCAAGCAGCTAGAGTCTGATGTCCACAGCAGTAGCGAAGATGCACACGCTATTGAAGGGAATTTTTCCCATGCAGACTGACTTTCTCCTTGGTCCTCCCTTTTGGTTCTACCTGAGGTCAGGGATTCCCTCCTGCATTTGCTGCCCTGTATGCTCATGATCTCTGGAAACATCCCACAGATACATCCAGAAATGTGGTTCACAGATGTTTTTAAATATAGTCAAAGTGACAAACATAATTAATGAATCATAGGGACTTCTAAGAAGAAAGATTCCAGGCAAATGAAACAGTAAATTCAAATGTGAGAATAAGACTGTTGTGTTATAAAAACAAACAATAGCAAGGAGGCCAGTGGTAACAAAGTAAGCTGGAGGAGTGTCGGAAGCACTTTTATTATTACTCTAAGAGCAGGAAGAACTGAAGGAACATTTGGAACAGAGGACTTGATATTATTTTTAGCAAAAATATTCTGGTTGTCT